>JAHWXV010268762.1:0-17300 GCA_024586415.1 Phrixothrix hirtus | reverse complement strand
ATAAACTCATACTTTAATAAAATGGGCTAAAAATAATATTTTATTTACGCACTAGTTAGAATCTAAACTCAATCTATATATTTGAATGAAATTTAATGGTTGTCATGTTCTAAGGTAAGATGAAGAAACATGATATAGAAAACATAATACAAGGTATGTTTATATTCAACATGGAATTTTGGTGCTGCATCTAATGCAATTGATAAAATTCAAAGTGGCATCTTGTTAAGGCACCAGTCTATATAGAAGGATTGTGCACTGTTACTAATAACTTGAATTGACTTTGTTTAGTTTTGACAGCTATATCCGAACAGCCTGTTGTAAAATATGTTATGCAACGAATTATAATGAAATTTCTTTATAATCGAAATTGTAAGATTTTATCGTCAGTTTAGACAAAATACTCTATCAAATTCTAAGGGTATGGTTGACGTAAATAATTCCGTGAAGACAGAGAAGACATAGCAATTAAGCACTTGCTAGATGCCTTGGTACATTTAACAAGTTGATGAGCTTATTCGTTACGATAGGTGAATTTTTGTAGGTGATTTATTAAGATTATTGGAAATAATCGTAAGTAGACTTGAAATATTTATTTATGCAAAACTTACGTTCAGAAAAATTTGACCAGGTGGGCTCCAAGGCCATTTACCTTATAGCAAAAGCAGAACAGATAGTTGAAGTTGCAACAAAGCTTCTAAGGTGCTTTGAACAGAAAGATGAAGCATTTCTAAACAACGTGCTTGTAATGAAACTTGGGTTCATTATTTTCTCCCAGAAAGTAAGCGATTAAGTTTAGAATGAAGGCACATCGTATCGCTAGTTCCCAAAAAAAGCGAAAGTTACCCCTTCGGCCAAAAAGGTTATGTCAATAGTGTTTTGGGATGCAGAAGGTGTCTTCTTCGCCCATTTTTGACAGATTTTCGAACAATAAATATTGCGCTATATGTCTGCATAATAGAATTATAGCGGAACTACTAGAGAAGCACTAGAGATATGCAATTTGCTGACAATCTTGGTGTTTTCCAAATATATGTAAACAGGCATTTTTCTAGCCCTTACATAAATTCTGCACTTTCGCCTATAAAGAGCAATTTTCGTCCATTCTATATCTAATGACGCAAGTAATACAATATTGCGATCTGTACGTATAATTCACAACGATTTTTCGTAGGTTAGGAGAAACTGATTTATTTCTGAAATTGCTGCGTTTTTCTCCTGGAATACAAAGTCTTTTTGTTAAGACTTTCTTATATTCATTTCGTATAATTCAAAAACTTACCACAGATTTTGCGTAGTTTTTTTGGGAAGATGCAAATAAGATGGTTTTTGCATTCTATCTTTCCGACAATAAGATTAGCGTATGGACGTGTCTCGAGAAACTTCCTAGTCACACCGCTGTCATCGCCAATTAATCGATGTTATATGATAATGTGCATCTCAATGCCTTTTTTCAAGCCCTCCTCGCATGATGTCGGCCTCCATCCTAGTCGAAACGCCACGACAGTTCTTAAAGCACTTGCGACTAAGAACTGGAATATTCTTCTTCTCCGATTGCATGCACATTCTACAATATTTGTTTCTTGTATTAATAAATAAAGGTTTTTGTACTTGAACCAATAATATACACCTAATAAGGAAAATCTTGTGAAAATAACAAACAGAATGGTGATGTCGCCAGTATTCATTTGGTAAATAGGAGTATTTACAATTTCACAGATAGCGTCATAATTTGTCGAATAAGATCTTTTCGCCCAAGCTCCACCTTCGGCAACATTCATCAACGGAATACCTTTTGCGTCTACCTCTCTCAATTTTTAAGCTTAAGGAGCTTTCTCTTTCCCAGCTTCTTGTATGCTTTTTCAGAAGACTACGTATTAGGTTTGTAACGTTAGAATGACGCTTTTGATGTATTAAAGGGGTCATAAATTCTATATCTAAAATGAAAAATATTCTTCCACCGAGAAAAATGAATGGCAGTGCAGAGGGTTCCAAGAACAAGAACATCGTTGATGTTAGTCCCCTCGGATTCTTCAATGAGGTTTATTGTTCTTCTTATGCACATTTTACAACGAAACAAGCTATTCGATTTCAACCTCCTTCTTTGTTCGTTTATAATCTCTATATTGCTAATTACAATCCAAAAGTGTATATTTCGATATTGCACTTATTTGTTTTATAGCATAATTGATATCGACCAATCGTCTACTTTTAGGAACTATACTTGGATTATTGTGTTCATGAACATATGACGCAGATTCATCGTAGAAGAGCTGATAATGCTGGTATTTCGAATTTCGCAAAACATATTTTACAATCCAACCACATTTTTGACCCTTCTTTAAATATTAAAATTTTACGTAGCAATTTAGACGATTTTTATCTTTTAAACACTTATGAATCCTTTTTTATTAACTCTTATACATTTCATAGTAATAAAAATATTGTAAATGAAATAATTCCACCTACTAACGATTTTTTAAAATTTATTATTGATAATTGATAAAAGTTGCAATATATATATATAATGCCCCAAAATATGAATATTTTTTCTCTATGTATTTTTGAAAATAGTTGTGAAAATTAAAAAACAGGAGCTCTTATTTACACTCTTTTGAATTAATCGAAAGTTCAGTTTTCTTAATTTATATTTCTATAAGTAAGAATATTTTGGCTTGTATAAAATACGCACTGTTCTTATTTATGGCGAGGAAATTGAAAAATTCCTTTAAAGCGAAGTTAGATGTTTCCCAGTTCATAGTTTACAATAAAATTCGTGATAATCCGGAATATTTTGGTAAAAACTTTTTAAGGAAAAATGAGAATAATAAGAATATGTACTTCAACTTTGTTAAATGTTATTTATTTTTAAGAGAAATGAAGAAAAATGCGATTAAAAACCAGAACAAAAACGCGTTTATCAAAATTAAAATTTTTTTTTATTGTTTTCATTAAATCCTTCTTCTTATAAAAACAGAAAGTGGGCGAATGTTTGTTATATAATTAACATAAATAAGCTAATTAGTATTAGTATAGGCTTTTCTTAAAACTTATTAAAAACAACTTTTATTACGCAATCATTCTAATGTATTTTAATATAATAACACTAAAATTTTAGGTAAAATGATATTGCTGCATGATTTTAAATTTTATCATTTTGTAAAAATACTTCTAGTTCGGAATTTTGTTGATTCAGATAGAAGTTGAGTCTCATTTAGTCCGAATCAATATATTATGCTATATTATAAATTACAATAATTGATGGGGTTACTGTAAAATATTCACATTCTGAAATGTAGTACATGAAACAAATACATTTCATGATTCATGATTTAGTTTTTAAATGACCTATGTATGTTTGTTACAATACGTTCACTAAGTTTATACGTATGTATATTCTAAATTTTTTATTTTCTGGTAACAGGTAAATCTCACATCGTTAATAATAAAATTGAATTTTGGATTTTACTGCAAATCGCAAATGATGCTTTTTGAATTTATTTTACATGAATATCTTCTGTAGTGTATTGTTTGCAGCTCTAAATAGATATTATTTTACTTAGTTTAATATTTGGTTGTATTTTTTTTATAAAAATCCAGTTATAGCTTTGTATGTAATTAATTATACGAGGTTCAAATTAAATGTTTAATTTTTGTGTATGTAAATTTAAAATCTAAAAGTGGGTCATTGACTTCAATTGGAAGAAGTCAGTTCATAGGGAATATTCTATTAAAGTAACTGCAACTTGATACTCAATAAATAAACATAACGATATATTTATTTTGATAACATCATGCAATTGAAATAATAATATGTATTCCAGTGATTCTAAAAATGTTGATATTTTCTCTTTTTTCCGAGAATGCTCTATTTAAGCTCATTATGTTTTCAATAGATGTGGTTACGTAACCACATTTGACTGTACTTAGCGAGGTATTTCAAAGTCACCCTGTATTAATAACGTGGCAATATAATAAACTTAAAATTCTTTTTTTCTTTATGATTTATAAAGGTTTCAATTTTATATGATAATTTAATATTACTTTTTATTTGTAATAGTATTAATTGGAAAATTTAGTATAAAAATAATAATTAGAAATGATTGTGAACCGAGCACTATTGTAAATATTTAAAAGATGAGAAATATAATTTAATATTGAATTATATTTTTCAGTACACTTTTCTAATATAAATGGTTTTAATTTGATATTGTTTTAAGCTACAATGATATCACTTCTATAAAATCTTCTTCTTAATTTGAAGTGGTTGCCATTCAACGGTAAAAAATTAACTTTCGTAATTTTGACTGAAATTAATTTGTTTCTATCATCATTTTAATTATGTTTATCTAATGATTTATATTTAATGAAGTAGTTAACATTCAGTAAAACTAGGTTAGATTTTATAATTTAACGCTCATCATGATTTAAAGTTGTTTTATATAGTTTAAGGTTAAATCAATGTCTAAAATGTAAACCAATACAGACAATACTAAGATTTGGTACTTAATATTATTTCGTTCCAGTGTTTCTTTAAATATATTTCATAATTTGTTCATTGGCGGCTATTATTACACTTTTGACATTTTAAAAATTATTTCTTTAGTTGCAAAAATTTCTTATGAAGTTAATACATTTTATTTCCTTATTATATATTCTCTTCTTGTAAAATCTATTCTAAATGTATTAATCATTAAATAAGACGGTTCAAGGTTTATTTTTATAATTAAGTTTCAAAAATCTTCCAAATATTTTTTTTTTAAATTTTAATACTTCTTTTATTTCAGATATTAGTTTTGGACAAAGGAAACTGGGCAGAAATATACCCGTAGGGGCTGATGTGAAGACAGGATTAAATTTTAATTGCCCCGAGGAATTTGGTTATTATCCACATCCCGCTGACTGTACGCAGTATTACGTTTGTGTGTTTGGTGGTGCATTATTAGAATCATGTACTGGTGGACTAATGTATAGGTAAGTAGTTTTTTATTGACCCGCCAAGACATTAAGCATCAAACAAAAACTACAGTCATGAGTTGCAAACATGTGATTGGCCTCGGAACGTTGGTTGCGATGGAACTATCGAAATAATAACCACACCAGCCGCTGTTACATATTCTTCGAGTTCTCTTCGAACTCCAGAGTCTAAAATTCGATATACCCATCCCCCACCGCCGCCTATACCAGCGCAACCAGCTGCTGTAGTTACCTCAAGAGGACAACCACGGCAATTACATCATAATCAACAAGAACTTATTAAGGTAGATGATACATTGTTTTATTATTTCGAATTAAGCAATCGAATTTAAATTTAGCAAAAACAACAACAGCAACTATACGTAGATGCTGAAGATACTTTACCACCTGCCGAAGAAATTGAAAACGATCGGCAGCAACGTGTTTACCGTGGCCAACCATCTCTTGTAGGTCAGGTACAACGGGATCGAGATGGATTAAGGCATCACACAAACGCAATACCTGTATGAAATTATATTTTTATGTCATACATTTTTGGTTACTTATATTTCTTTAGGCTTCTAGTGGCCGGGCGGAAAAAATAGGGGTGATTTCGTTTGGAACTCATCAACAGCCTATTCAACAGTATAGGTAATAAATATATCGGATTTTTTTTTAAATTCAATATAAAGTTTTTACCAGCAATCTGACTGACGCTGACGACCATTTCATAAATGTCTTGACTGTGAAGCTTTATACAAGAAGCAAAAGACAAATTGACAGAAGGTAAAAATTGCTGAATTGTTGGACTAATACAATTTGTGTTGTAAATATTCTACAAATATTATTTTTCAAGCGTAATTAACCATTATTAACCTTTTAAATTCCAAAAATAACAATATCCCATTATACTTCATATATTTATTTGTATGGGTATTGACTTCTATTTTTACAATTTAATTAATATCGTAACCAGTCAATGATTGCTTAAATCTTACAAATATTTGAAGAATCATTTAGTAAATAAAATACTAAATTTAAAATTCTTGGATTTAATTGCACACAACAATAAACTTACGTAAAATGGGTGTTGTTTACAAGTTTACTCTTAAGGTTATATAACACGATCGAAATGTATATTATATAGTTTATTTGAAATGATTTGAATGATATGGGTATATGAACAATTATCAGAATTAGAATAGCTTGGCCAAGTGTACCACCATAAATTAATGTTTCAACCTTTTACGACATATACCACCTTCTGCGAAAGTTCATTTTAGAAGAAAAAGTTGATACTCGTATTGCTCAATCATTATTGTTTATTGAATGTTTTCTATTTAATTTAATTATAGCTACGCAGTTTTGAGTCACCTTGTACATATTTTAATAAAATTATAATTCAATTTTTAAAACATATAATTATTAACTAATTTACATGAATATAAATACATTTTAGCGTTCACATTGTATATACTGTACAATAATAGATGAAGTCAATTTCCATGCGAATTTGTTAATATCCCTCTGGCACTTTTTTCCCTTACACACTATACTATATACAGTGACCATGACTTACTGACTATTAATGTTATTCAAGAAATACATGTAATATAAATCAGTGACTAAATATTGTGCTAGATTGTTTACTAAATATTTTCTTCCATAGAACAAAAATAACACATTAAATTAAATTGTAATGTGTATTAATTTCTTTTTGTTTTATATTTGAACTTTTAGTACTGCAATAGAGGTATACTATAATTACATTAATATGTGCTTATTTTGTGCTAAAAATATGTCTATAGTATATACTAATACAACTTTTTCATCTCTGTAAAAATTTGTTTTAACCATGCAACTATAATTTTTGAGATTATTAATTAGTATTAGAAAGCGTCTAAAATGCTGTCTTCTCCTGTTGGATAATAATAAAACTAACAACAAAATATTTTAAAAACATGCTTTTATTTTGAAACGTTCTAAAAAGAATAAAATTATTTTTTCTGCTACCCGGGAACATAGGAATTTTTTTATGACTAAAAATTCTAATGTTCCCGGGTAGTCATAAGAAAATTCCAATGTTCCCGGGAGGTAGAAAAAAATATTTTATCCATTTAGAAATAAAAGCATATTTTTAAAATATTTTTTTTATTAATTTTATTTTACTCTTTTTAGTCTTTAGAAAATGTAATGAATTTTTAAGTTCATAGAAATACGACCAGAGCGAGTTAAATAAAAAGCAAAAAGCATTAATTGAAATTAATTAATTTATATTTCTATGACTGATTCATCTGTTGTCATCGAAGATAGATGACTGCAAAATTTCAACTAAATTGGAAATCGGGAAGTGGGCGAAAAGTCGATTACAAAATTTGATCCATACAGACAGAGCGAGTTAAATAAAAAGCAAAAACCATTAATTCAAATTAATTAACTTACATTTGTATGATTGATTCATGTATTGTCATCGAACATAGATGAATATACAAAATTTCAGCTCAATTGGACATCGGGAAGTGGGCGAAAAATCGATTACAAAATTTGACCCGTACGGACAGAGCGAGTTAAATGAAAGCATGAAAAATGGACGATTAGTCTTCTTCACCTTTTTAAAATGTATTATTTCTTATAAAAATATAAAATAAAAAAACTATTTTTCAAAGTAAAGTTTTCGGGTTTGGTTACGATATCATATGGTTTAGACCCGAACAATGTCTGGTACACCACCCTAACTTCTTCAATACTAGGATATCGCCCAAACAAGTCATATTCCGTCGAATTGTATAAACTATAATCTGATGCAGCAATGTTGGGGGTGTATACAGGATGCGGTAAATTTCCCATTTCATCCAACTTTTGGATTTTTTTCTGGGCTATATTCGAGCTATGTACTGTCGTATTGTCTTGTTACAGTAATACGTTCCTTCTGTTTCCCAGTGATGAGTATTTCTGTGTTAAGTTGGTATACATTCTATTCAGTTGTTAACTATACTGCTTGGTATTATTAGATGTACCGTCTATAACTACCTCAAAATACATTATTCTTTAAAAATTACAACACGATCTAGGATAATCATCGGACTAGGCAATTCCTGAATAGGGATCTATCGTCTTCTCTTATTAGGATCGATAATAGAGAACTACATCTCATCTGATGTCATAATTAGGCACCATCAGTAAGATTTTCAAAAATTAATATGAAGATCTGTACCCATTGTTGAGCATAATCTTGGTTAATTCATATGGAACTGAAACAAAAGCGATACAAATGCCGAATGATAGTATTTTTGATGGTCCCAACATCATTGATAACTCCCGATCATTAAAATACGATTAGTCTTCCAGTGTAATCAATAGCGCTTCTACACTCGAGATGGATGATTGGCTTGAATGCGATTTATTTGCGTAATTTGTATCTCCATTAGCAGAGCATTTAACCCGATTTAACGCCATTCGTCAATTGTTATCTTTCCACCTTCGATTTCGCTGCAGTTGAATTACAGATTTTTTCCAATAATGCCGTAGTAAGATACCAATTGTACACTTTTCATCAAACATTATGAAGGCTTTATATCAATAAATTCGACAGAAAAATAAAAGCCCAAGGGGTAATGCGCTCTATATTACTCTTTAAAATGATATATGACATTTGTTTAAAACATGTGTTTATGAAAGATATGTGTTACGCACAAAAAGTCGCAGGAACTTTTAATACCACAGGTTAGTTTAAAATTTGGGAATAAAAGGAGGTTATAGGAGAAAATTTCCTTAATTAGAATTCACTAAATTATTCTTTTAAAGCAGCTAATTACAAATCGCATGTAAATGTTGTAATTCTTTTCTTACCTAACAAGGGTTCAGGTATATGTAATTCTTATTCCAAAGTAGATAGTGTAGATCTATGTATCTTTGTCTTGACCATACGTCAATGTTCATCGTTGCCTTTATTAAATACATGGATTAAGTTTATATTTTCAGAATATGATGTTATCATTCTAAATGATCGAGTTTAACGTATGCTAGTAACGAATAACCGCCAACCCAGCCTTTACTTATGTTTATATATGTCCTACTTCAATGTTAGAGACGGGATTGGATAAACACGTTTTGATTTCATCTAAGACTTTTTTAGCCCTTTGTTTGATTATTATCTAAAGGGAATAGATAATTTCCTGTCATTTTGACAACTGGTTATCAGGGTGTTCTAAAAATTATGTTCTAATCCAAAGTCGGTAATTATGGAGGCGATTTTTAATCAAAATGTTTTATACAGGGTTATTCAGGAGGAATGGCACATACTTCAGGAGGTGATTATTTGGTTCATTTTAAGAAAAAAATTCAAATACACCTATGCTCTAAAATGTTTCGTTAATGAATTAAATCCTGTCAAAGATGTTATACTAATAACGTTTAATTTGAACAAAAATGTACTTTTATTAATTCTGACAATGAAATTTTGATATCATAAAAAATCATTAATTGTAAAGGAGCAATTCAAAAAGTTCAACGCCAAACTCAAAACATTTCCCTGCTCTGGTAACAATATTACGTGTTCTGCTTTGTAGTTCTCCGCTTCTTTATTACAGTACCACTGGCCATAATGCGAGCAATTAGTTCATTGCGCGTATTTACTTTTACTTTATAAATATCACTTTTCATTCATTCCCATAGTGCATAGTTTAATGAATTTAGGTCTGGAGACTTAACTCGGATCACCACGTATGCTCCACCTTTCTCCAAAAATTTGGTCTAGCTATTGTATCAGCTATCAGCTGTAATGTGTAGGAACGCCGTCATGCTGAAAGATCATACGTGCGCTTGTGGCCAAGAAAATATCCTCTAACAATATTGGAAGTTTACTTTGCAGGAACGCTAAATACCCGGCCACTGTTAATCGCTCTGATAAGAAAATGCCCAATCAACCTATTGTCAATCCTTCCCCGCCACAAATTTACAGAAAATCTTCGGTGGAAGTTTAATTCTATATTAGCATGTACGTTCTCATCGAACCAACGGTGATCACTGTGGGTGTTATTAACACCACTACGGATGAAAGTGGCTCCATCCGTGAAAAGAATCAGTGGAACTAAACGGCGATTACCATTTATCCACTCACAAAATTTTAATCTGTTACCATAGTCTGTTGGTTCAAGGTGTTGTATTCATTGAACATGGAATGGATACAAGTCTTGTGTGTGTGTAATGTTCGCCATACTCTTGCATGAGGGTATTTGTAAATATTTTTCTTGTATTTGTAGATTGACTGAGTTCTGAGGATTGAAGGATTTCTTCAATTTCATTCATATTTTGCTGAATTGAAAGTTCATATTGAAAACGACTACTTGAAACAACATCGGTTTCATGCGGTTTGTTGAATGTTCCAGTAAGCGCTCTGGAATCTGATAATACTTGAGCAGGAAACCGTTTTTGATTTTCTGTACGGGCAGCATGAGTCATTCAATTGCAAAATCCATATTCAGCGTGAGAAAAAATATCTAGCATCTTTTAAAAAGCTGAGCAAACCCTGAATTAATCAATGATAAATGTCAACTGCCGGTAAATGGCAATTATTGTTTTGCGGCAGCCTACTACATAATTGTTTCGTAATGTGGTTGGGAATTATGCCTAATAATAAGCGTAAATCATTTGTCGAAATACGTGGAAAGATGTCAATGGGTTCTAAAGTATTCATTTAAAAACTGAATGTCGTTCTCCAACATTGACGGGCTCTAACTCTTTAAGAAAACATTTTAGAACCAAAGTATTACCTCCAGAAGTATATACATTTGGTCCTGAAACACCCTGTATATGGTTAACTGATTTCTTACGATTTTAAATTTTTCTGAGATGACTACCTTTCTGTAGATAAAAACTGTAAAAGAAGCAAAGATTGTTTTTAAATTATAGTACAAAGCTTTACTGAACTATTCTTGATGGATTACCTCAAAAAATAATGATATGTACCTATTTTGTTCATTTGATACTCTTCCTGCATATCTTTAGCATTCTAGACTTGATATTAGGTAATTGTTCTCAATATAATCATTTTTGTTTCTTAGATACAGGTTTAGGACTTCAATGATATATAATTTCTAAAAATGACTTATTTAGACTTTCCTTGTACAAGAGTTATGTTTTTGATATTTGTTACCTAACTTTTTCAACCCCAGAACTTAGTTAACTTAATATGTGTATGTAACTTCTTATTTTGTCGTTAAATTTTTATTTGTATTCTGTTTCTGCTTATTATTTGTGCATGTTTTGCTTCTTTTTATATTTTCTGTCTTGTTAGAAGTCGTATATGAAAAAGTAATTTATAGGATATCGAGTTTTGAGAATATGAGGGAGAATGTCATACCAATATTTTTTTCAAGCATGTGAACGACAATGTCAACACATTTGGAAGGTTTAAATCAATGTATCCTGCAGTTCTTCCTTATTAAGATAAATAACCTTGATTTAATTTTCATAACGGTATCGTTTTAATCCTTTTAAACTTTTATGATCTTTTACAAATTTTGTCGCGCTGACCAGACTAAAACTATACAATTTCTAAAAATTGGGTTCCTAATTTCAAATTTGGATGGAGAATAATTTTAATGCATTGCATAATTATATTATATCTGCAAAGCAAAAAAAAATGCATAAATTGATGAAAATCCATGCTAAATAAAGAAAAATACTAATAAGTTATAAATTTCAAATATTCAAATTCGCAGGAACAAAACGCGAAGTCCTTGACAGCCATAGTAAAAGTAGCATCTTATTTAAATATTAAAATCTAATGAAATACATTATCGTTGAAAGCAAATAAGTTTATATATTTGAAAATAAAAAAACCATTATTAAATATTACTAGAAAATTACACTACAACTAGCTTTTACTTGAAATGTAATTACATAAATTTAAATAAACTTTTATGCAAGGAAATTAATAACAATTTGAATATAAGTACTTTGAACCATAGTAATAATTTAAAAAAATTAATTATAGTTTAAGCAGTAATAAGATAAATAACGTTTTCTATAAATAGATATAGAGTAATTAATTTATTTTCATTTTAATTTTTAAACAACCCTCTGGGTATAATTTATAATATTGATAAATTAATTTGGCTAAGAAAGCGTGAAGTTATTTGCTGAGTTCTAATATTCATCAGAATTTTATATTATTTTAACTGTTTTATTGCTTTATTCATTCATGTAATGTTTCAACCGGGTGAAGATTTTTAAATATCTTAGACACTATTGGAATTGGAATGAAAACTGACATATACAGACAATCTTTTTGGTTCAACATGAAATAAAATATAACTTCATAATTTTCAATACGATGCTCTGTATATTTTGATGCTCTTTGGCAGATGATTTTGTGATTTTAAAAATTACATGGTTTGGTTGTTTATTTTTACTAAGAAAAATTGATGACAATAAGTGTTAAAATCTAGTAGTCGGTTAACTACTTACTAATGTTTGTTGTTATAGTCTTACACAATAGTCTAATTAAGCAAAGGAGCGTGTACGGAAATTTGGGTGATTATTGGCTTTGGCGACATGATAAAAAATTATCAAGAAATGTGCGACTAACAATTTTGGCAACTTTTAAGGCGAGTAATTGTTTGCGAAACTTGTCTTGGTGTCTAAAAGTGTAAATTAATTTTTTCGAGATATTTTTATTCCATAATAAAATATTTGCGTTATTGTCGTTTATTATTTACTTTTCAGAAATAAATTAAATAAGCAATAGACGAAGAGCTAGGGTACAAATTAAGAAGTCCGGTGTTCGAACCCAACGAAATGTTTCTAAAATATACTTATGACAGTTTTAGGTATTATTAAAATAATATTACTTCACATTTAAATAAGCAAATCAAACCTGATTTGATGTATTGAAATGTATCAAGATAATTATTGTTCACTTCCAGTTGAACCGGAAGAGACGTTTTAATTGCGTGTAATGAATTTGCTAATAAGATTATCTGTTCCAAGACAAAAAATCATTGGCAATAATATCTAATATCTTTGTATGTTTCCATACTTTTCCCCATAATTATATGGCAAATAAGGAAAATTGTCCCGGATAGCCCATATAGTAGAGAACCTGTCTAGTGGGTCAACAAAATTTTCTAAATATATTAATATATAAGAAAAAGTAAAAAAGCTTGTTTATAAAACACACATTTTCATCTAATGTAAAATGATCAAACTCAATAATGTTTATAGAAAGCCACAGTTGTCATATTATATAATAGTTGATAATATGTTAGGAGCTCATCAGTTGTAAACGACGTAGAATTGTTAAAAAGGTGCTATAAGGTTATCGAGAACGTTGAGGATTATATAATTGCCCAAACAATAATATAAATATGTATAAAAATTTGAATTTGTTATGCATTAAAAATTGTTTAAACTTGTTAGACAACTTAATACGTAAATTAGGATCGTAACTTTGTATGATATTTAACATAGGCATGTAACGCTTGATATTTGCAAACTTTTATTTATAATATTTAATTTTATTTTCTGCCACTTATTTTATAATATCACAAATTAATGAAATTATTTATATTTTTAGTCAGGTTCCTGACGATAATACATGGCATCATGTAAGTGATTCTACATACCATAAATACACAAATTCCACGTCCTGGGATATGCATAATCCTTTCCTAAAGCGTTCATATGCAATTACATATAGACCAAATATAGTAATAAATAAATTCCCAGATACCAAAAATTTTCTTCCTATCACATCTCCCATCTTTACTAGAGTTCGAGCGACTTATGAAAATTTAAAACGTGGGAATAGTTTTTTACCAAACGTTTACAATCGAAACCAACAGTATTTACGAATAAATAATGATAGCATCGGATTACAGAATTTTATTGCAAATTACAGTCGATTACCACATCGTTACCAAACACGTCCGCTAAGTGGAACCTCAAATTATTATTATCGAAATCCAAACTATTTTGTGCCATCAATTCAAATACCTTTCAATGACGACATTCACGAAGTTTTAAACGATTTTGTTTATTTAAAAACCACTAATCGCCCTGAAATGAATAATAATAAACAATATTCTATACCAGCTTCAAATTTTGCTTTTAATAGAAATAATAGTGCTCGCATGTATAATAATAATTATTTTACTCCTTATTTATACACACGTAATTATAATGAACCCGAAATACCCCCGAATTCTCAGTATTTTTCTATGCCATATAATATAAGGGTTTACACAACAATATCCCCTAAATTAAACAGTATTCCCGCATTACAAACGACGAACAACACATCTAGTTTTGAAAATTTTACTTCTACAAATAAATCTAAAAGTTTAATACCAGATTTTATTACACATTCTGTAAATATTAGTACAAAAGCACAAGAAGTAGGCAACGTCAGTCATTTTAATAGAACAGTTGTTAATACTACTTCCATCGATGATTTATATTATTACTACTACGACGATGACGACAGCAACGCTAAACCTAATACTACAAAACCTATAAAAACTGCATCAACCAATAAACCAAAAATAATACCAAATGATAATAAATGGTATTACGATGAATATTATGATTATAAAGATTCTAATGACAACGAGACTGATTACTATCACAACCAACAAAATACTTCCACAGGTAAAACCGTAGCAATATCTACATTAAAATCAACCATCCCAACCAAAATTCCTTCAACTACACCTTCAACATTTCACAAATCCCAAGTGTCATGGACTACTGAAACTTCAATAAACATCAACATACCATCTTTAACAACTTATGCTTCTACTAGTTCATCGATATCGTCCACAAAATCGACAGCAAAATCACGACAAAGACTTAAAAGTACGACTGACTACGTAAAAAATGACTATCGATTACATCATGATATTATAAACAGGTAAATTGTAAGTTAACTTCTGTATATTGCTTTTATAGTCACATTATTATTAATATAATTTTGGTTTGATACTAAAGATATAATAATTAGGTAATAACCACATAAATGGAACGATATAATACGACAATTATCTATAATAAAGTAACAAAAAACTTGAACAGCGTGCCAAATAGGTTATGGCATAGATACCATAACTGTAAAGAATGCATGAAGAGGTTGAAACAGTATAAGTGGGAAAAATCTAAAATGGGCATTAACAAGGACAATGGTCCAGATGTCATTCTGACTAACTTAATAAGGCGGGAGCATTGAAACCAGGAAATGAATGTCCTGTTACAAAAGTTACATAAATTGTGTTTAAAAAACTTTACATATGAATAAGTTAAAGCAATACCAAAATTAAATAATTAAACTATAATACCTCTCATAAACGAATATTGTTATATTTATAGCAATTTATAATCAAGGTTAATATTTACATTCGAGAAAAAATCTGAAAACATTTATCCTAACACAGGGTTGCTTTGAAATACTATCAGATATTTTGAACGCTTATTCTCTATACCCTATAAATTCACAACAAAATAATACAAAACGTTAAACAGCTTTAATTTGGGCACAACCGAATTTAGAAAATTATTGGAAAACTTTTTGGGAACTTCTGAATTGCAATATGAATGGTCACAAGTTTTATACTAGTTGTAATGAAATTACGCAAGTGTATTCCAAACCTACTCATATTACAGGTCATTGCAACGTGTATTGATAAAATTTTCGTGTAATTGAAATTGATAAAAAATTCCATTCTGATTTATTAATTTCGATTTAGTTGTGTACGTTTTCAAAGTGGATAATTTTATTATCCACTTTTCCAATACTTTTTGTGTAAATAAAAATTATCAATAAGCGATAAAACCTTAGTTATTAAGAGAAAATCCGGTTTATTTCATTCAATTAATTTGGTTTTCTTTTCATTATTTTTAAACAAAGCTTTATTGAACAAATAAAAGCACATAATATCCCTTTGGAATACGTGTTTGTACCCTCTGTTAAAGTTTCAATAAAATTGAAAACAGTTATACAACTTGAGGTAGATAATTTGAAATTATTTATTACTCAATTTCGGATATATTAAAAAGACACATATTTCTCTTGGTCGGTAAACAACCTTTTTACTCTACAGACCTGTTTTTGTACATTTACCGGCTATGTTGATTGTCAAGTTCTGCTATATTTCCCGAACTATTGTGATTGTCATAGTAACGCCACGATAACAAGCACCTTATGGTTTATAACGTTACTAGTACTGTTATAAGATTGAGTAAAAGTTTGATATCGCGTTATCGTAATTAATTCATAGTTGTCCTTGACGCAAAATATAGTGTACGACATACGATCGTTAAGTGCCTTATTACAACAGGTCTCGAAAATTAGCAAAACTCGATCCTCCGGATCTTGTTCTTCTAACCTTTTCGACCTGTTATAAGGCACTTACCGATCTTGTATCGTTATATTCCATTTAGATTTAAAAAAGGGCATACCTAACTGCTTTACGGTAATCGCAACTCGTATTTTTTTTGTAAAAATTATCTTAAAACAACTGTATTAAATTTAAATGTTATAACTATTAATTATTTGTTTGTAAATTAAACTATCTCTGATGATTTTAATACAATTCCTGAATGTAATTTTTTAAGAGCCCTTGGAAATAAAATTAGGTCATCTATTTTTAGCAGTATAGGTCAAGCACCTATTTATTAGTAAGTAAACGTGTGCAATTCGGTATGTTATTTTAATTTGTTATGTTAGCAAATATATTCGTATTTTTCGTGAATGTCCGTAACGAATTGATTGTGACAAATGTTGGCAGTTCATAAAACGTTTTCATGTGTAAAATTTTTCAAAAAGAGCTTAATTGAATTTAATAGTTTCAAAAATGTGTCTCTTCCAATACGTAGACTTGGCTATTTCAAAACAACCCTGTATATAAGATGGAGGAATGCATTTCTTTTTAATTTGATGGAACTTCGTGGACTTGTTTTTGAAAACATCCATAGAACTGCTTATTTTGTGACGTTTCAGTCCTTACTGAACGGCATAAGGGGAATTTAAGAACTTGCGTTCTACCCGGTGGTAGCTCTTAGTCGTGATGGGTGGTTCTTCGTGTTGCCTGTAATCCTGCTTCGACGATTCTGACTGCAGGAATGACGTGGAAAAGGTTTTCTTGCGAAGGACGTCGTTTATACTAAATGACGTCGCTCAAACTTCGGTCTCGAAACGAACCCCCATTCACTGTTCGATTCGGTCAACGGCGGAACCGAAAGGTCAGGCTGTTATACTAATTTATTGACAAAAATAAATAAGTAATTTTCACAGTGTAATCAAAATTAAAATAATTAATATTCGTTAACAATGAATCAACTCAAATATA
>JAHWXV010268761.1:0-10666 GCA_024586415.1 Phrixothrix hirtus | reverse complement strand
AAATAGAGATACTGCCAATTAGCTATGTTCAACGAAAATAAGATTTAATTACCTGAAATACTAACTAGTTTAGATGGGTACTCCTTAAGAAACAAATGTAAAGCAAGACATCAATTCCACGACCTTCAAGATCTCAGAACTTCCTAGAGGCATTACAGAATGTTTAACATAACGAAATACAAAACAATAGAGGTTACCCTAAGTTAACATTACGAAGCACAAAAATGTTAGCTGATTATAAAACTTTTGTCAATGCCATGTCAAATGAAAAGCTGGAAAGCAATGGCGTCCAAGCACAGGCCAAGATTTAACGGCTACTTCGACTACACCCGTAGATCGATCTGTCTGCACCGGTCAATTACACGTCACCAGGTGGTATGTATAGGGCGAATGAAAAATCGATATATACAGTAACACACAAAATCGACGATGAAGATTTTAAATCGTAACACTAGGATTAATAATTGACACGCAAGTGGTAACAGTAATGATTGCAACACTGCCAGAAGATATTTTGGTAATTTTGCATGTACATCTGAAATAACAAAAGTTGATGTAGCACTAATAAAACGATATTATATTGTATTACAAATTATGTCGTGTGGTATGGAAATAAACCCTGAAAAATTTGGTAGGTATGCACTCACAACTGCCGTATCATATATAGATCAATATTAGGCCGTCATAAACAACTTTCGTTTTTTTATAAGATATTTATTTTGCTTTCATTAAATAACTAAATTATATTAATTTATTATGTATTCACCAATATTATTTATGACCTTCTGCAATCTTACTGATGGATTATCAATTCATTTCTTGTAAAATATGATTGGTTTGGACTGAAAGAAATTTTCGGCAGCCTGACTGACTTGCTCTACAGAATTGAAGGCTTTTCCATTCAGAAGGTTTTGTAAGGAACAGGAAAGGTGAAAATCTGTCAGAGCAATCTTCCCGGACTAAAATGGCTGTTATGAAACATACCAGTCAAGCTCAAGAATGCTTTCTTGAGTCACCCTTGTTGTATGTGGTCGCGCATTGTTGTATAAAAGAATGGCGTTTTTGAAATTTACGAGTGCAGCTGCTGAAGGTATTCATCTGCAATAATCGTTAAGTTTGACTTCAATAACTAGTGATGAATTTTACCTTGACAATCCTGCCATCCACCCAATAAAGTCTTCTTTCCAAAGATGTTTGCTTTCAGATCTGGCAGAGATGGTTGATCCTTATCAAGCCACTATCTTGAACGGATAATATTATCATAGGTAATCCCTTTTTCTTCGACTGTTATAATCCTATTTAAAAATGGCTCGAGTTTTACCCGTGAAAGCAGACCTATGGGGATTGACATTCAATCTTCTCTATTCCGTTCACTAAGATTGTGAGGTAGCCATGCTCCTAAATTGCCGACTTTCCCTAATTTTTACAGGTGGCGGCAAACAGTTTATTGTGATGTATTCAACCTTTCTGCCATCTCCCTTGCTGATTGACGTGGATTTTGCTCCAATATACCCGTTAAAAGGTTGTTATTAAGGCCGGAAGGGTGTCCTACCTCAGTTTGCCTTTTAAAGTCGTATCTCCAGAAAGCAATTTGGTAAACCAAATTCTAACTGCCCGATTAGTTATTAATCCTTCACCGTATACACTGCATATTTTTTCAGCTGTCGCCTTAGCACTATTGCTTTGTTTAAATTCCCAACGCATCACATGATGAATATAGACCTTTTCACTCACTTTAGGGGTAAGGAACAACAGCTCACCGACACGTGCACCACATATAACAGTTGTCGTTAGACTAAACAAACCTTTCTCTATTTAGTGAAAGCAAAAACTCGTTTGTCCTAGCGACTCGTGGTGAATAGATACAAACAATAGATTTTACCAGCGGCATCGGAAGTTACTTATGACTCAAACTAATGTAAATGGTATTACATGCAGGTTTCTTTTCACAAAGTACTGACTCATGGAGAAAATATAATTCGTTTTTGTGATTTTATCTCTAGGACAACTCCCTGAAGATGGACAAAAATCTCTAAATTGAGATCACAAAACCTTTAGATTATATCATGCAAGAAAATGTTCTCGATCGGCTATTAATGAAGAACTTTTTTATGCTTTATACATGTAATCCATTTATTACCAGTTTAGGCATGTCTCTATCGAAGAATACCATCGAACTTGATGAGAAAGCCAATAAATTCTTATTAAATTAGATAGAAGGTACTAATCCCTAATAAACATACCTTACAGTGTTCCTTTTCGATTTTAAGATGTTTCCATCAAAGTTTGCCTTCTTTCTATATTTACATAATTATTATTTTAAATATAAATTCTTTGTTCGCTTTTGTTAATGCACATTCAATATTTCTTGTGTTCTTAAATGATTCTTACAATATTGCAATAGCTCTGATGCTGTATTGGATTCAAATAAATGATTATGTTAATTATACCATTATCACTGTGAAGCTTATATATGCCTTTACACATGTTCAAAATTTTAGTTGACTGCAATAGCTAATAAAAAGTAATCGGTTTTTGGTCAGGAAAATACGGTTTTGTCCCATAGTGCGCCGGTGTCACTTAAATCAGCATTTACTGATATGATGCATACTTTGTTTCTGATAATACCGCCCTTAATTTTTTAAAATGCATTTCATAGTACTTCACTTGACAGGTAGTTATTCCTTTTTCAGGAAAAAATTTGTTCTGGAGAATGCAATATTTATATTATTATAAAATTGTAAGAGAATAACTGAAAATTTATCATTAATTTACCTCTGAGCTTATTCATTTTATACGAAACGTACCGCATAATTACTACTACTACTACCAATCATGCCATTCCCTTAGCGGAGTAGGCAAAACCCAATAACAAGCCCCCACCTTCGCAACTACTGCATGCACCCGTACATCAACCCCTTGCACTACCACCCGCCTTCGCCGCAAGTCCCAGCACTCTACACTATCCACACCATCTCACTATTACCTACGAATTCTACCATCACTACTATCACCCACTCACTGTTTTTCTCCATTCCTTTCTGTCCTTACACACTTATTTTGCTTCCATTAAATTCATACAATTTTTTTTGCACTCCTATTCTTTGCGCTCTTTATTCTCTTTCCTTTTACAATTTCTTCAATCATATTCAACAACTTCTTTCTCGGTCTACCCTTACATAGGTTTCTATTCATACCTGTCTCATATATTCTCTTTGTTAAGCGTTCATTACTCATTCATTCCACATGCTCAAACCATCTTAACTCACTTCTTTTGTACAGTTCAAGCAGTGTCTCCTTCACCTGGCACTTATCTATCGCCCATTCATTCCTTGCTCTGTCACGTCTCGTTTTGCCACATACAGCTCTTAGGTACCTCATACTTACGGCGTTTATTTTACTTATATGCTTCTTCTGACACCCAAGTCTCACTGGCATATAAAATAATTGGAACAAATTCACTATTGCAGACAGCCTTCTTTGCTTCGATACTTAACTGTTCACCCTTGGTTACTGACCACATGCTGCCAATTATTTTCCTGCCTGCATTCACCCTGTTTTCAATTTCACTATCTATTGGCCCATCATTTGCAAACATTCTGCCAAAGTAAGCAAATTTATCCACTTGTACAATTATCCCGCTATCCAATTTCAGCTGACATATTTCCTATTGAAAACTATTACCTTTGTTTTGCCACTATTGATTTTAAGATCCATTCTTTCACTCACTTCTACAAATTTATTGAACATTCGTTGCAGTTGGCTCATGCTTTTAGCTACTAGTACTTCACCATCTGCATACATGAACACTTTTACATCTTCGCTGCTTATATTTATATTACTCAAGTCCTCATATGCACTTCTAACGCATATATCCATAAATATATTAAACAATCAAGGAAACATCATAAATCCTAGTCTCACACCTTGCTCTATTTCAAAGTACTAACTAACCGCACCGTTCACTGTCACGCACGCTCTGCTTCCGTCATACATTGCTTTTATTGCATTCAACAGTTCTCCCTTTACACCACACTCCGTCAGAGTTGCCCATAACTTGTATCTATTCACACTATCATACTGTTTCTCTAAATCCACAAATGTACAATACATTTTCTCATTAACATGCAAACAGTTCTAGGCCATTTCCTGCAGACTAAATATTTGATCCACGCACTCTCGTCCAGGCAGGAACCTACTCTATACATCCCATATCTTCCTTTCAGTATTAATGCGAACTCTATCAATTATAATTCCCAGCTACACTTAATATACTTATAAGTAGTTTGTTGCTGCACAATTTTCTCTAATAAATACTTTTTGGACTTATCACATGTATCATGTATCATGTATCACATGTATGAATACTATTTTGTTAATTTAAGATAAATATTTCATTTTGTTGACTTAAATAACAATATTGTAATTAACGATCATTCTTTGTGCCTAAAAGTAAATCCCAGAACACTTGCAAATTGCCGCAAATGAAGCTTTACTAATATTCACCAAATTTATTCAAAGCAATAAAATATTTAAGTTGAATCTATTACTGTGTTTATTATTATATAGGCATATTCTTGATAAAATACATGAATTAATGTTAACACAAACTCCAGTCCAGTCCAGCACATGTTGCTTTAAAATTAAAATCCACTGGTAACATGTAATTGCAAGTTTCTCTTTAATATTGTGTCCTGAAAATAATTTTATGAAGAAATTTTTAATCCAATATCAAAGAAACGGGTAAATTGTAATTTAGCTATTTAATCCTATTGAAAACGACTACGTCATTTGTCAAATGGCGTTCTCTATTATATATAATACAATATCCTCAAAAAGTTTCTTTATGAATGCTTGCTATTGGGTTCATCGTTTTTAAATACAAATTAGCTTGTAAAATTTTAAATCAATTTAAACAGCATTGCTCTTTGATAATACCAGTATGATAATTAATATCCTTTATATTAAAAGTTCCAAAAAAATTGAGATTAAAAGTTGTTGTATATTGGGCTGGACTTTCTGTATTCCGCTAAATTTGTCGTCCTGATATTTTCTATGATAATCATTGTTAGTACAATGGTATGAAAGCTAATTAAAATTTAGTTAAATTTAAAGCATTACTAGAGTTGACATTTAACATTGACAAAACGATTACCCTTTATCTTAAGATAACATTATTGTAGTGAGAACAGTGATTAATGAGCTACGGTTATATTATAATTAAGGAATCTTTTATATGAAATTACTAAGTTTATTAAACATGAACATAGCAACTTAGAAATAACTTATAATCGTTTAAATTTCTAAATAGGTTAAGCTATGGTCTTTACAAAGCTTTGATAGGTACTTAAAACACAGCTATGAAAATAACGATTATGCAATCGACATTGATGTTAATGTAAACTAAACTTAATTTAACTTGTAAACTTACAAACGTCGAAGCTATAAATTACATATATATGTCATTCATTATATGCAAAACTTTACAAAAGGTGCTTAAATTATTTCAGATTTACACGCGATAACTTTGGGCTTGCCATTTAATTCCATCAAATACGTTTTGGATAATATGAAGAGAATTATTCAATTGTGCACACTTCAATTATGTGATTGGTAATTTTTTATAATTGCTAGCTGATACTTTAAAAAGGTCTAAAAGTTCTAAAGTTTGCTTAAGCCTTCGTTAGTGTTCTTGAAAAAAGCCACAAATGGCGTCTAGTGGGGTGTACCGTACCTTAACATGAAAACTACCATTACGAAATCAAATGAAATTTATAGAATTTGAATAGTTCAATGTGCTTTATTTATTCATTTATTTGTTGATACAACAAAAAACCGTAATTACTAACTTTTATTATAAAGAAACGTAATATTTTATAGCAGGTCTGTATTTCGCCTTAAAAAAAACACGACACAACTGTTTTGTCATAAACAAAAAAAAATTAGAAAAGCGCTTATAACTAACAAAAATATTTAAAGTAAATGTATACAAACTAAATTTAAAACATTAAAACGTTGCAAACAGAAGAAAGTTATTCACTATTGAAAATGACACATTTTTAACATATTAAAAATGCGCGTTCCATGCATAATGGAACACCGCATTTTATACAAGAATAAAAAGTGTCTCTGTCCTTAGTTCTAGGGCATACAGCACATCTCGTACTGGTTTCACGTTTTTCTCACCGTATCTGAGGAGTTTTTCTTCTTTCATCACGGAACTCGGATATAAGTTGCATTCCTAATTGTTTCAAAAATACACAGCACACAATGTTTTGAGTATGTCCTATATATTATTTGCGAGTTCACCCCAGCAGTGTTCAAGAACGAAAAAAAACGTAGTTAAAGGTCAACGGCGGTTATTCCTTGAGACACTGTAGTTAGCGGACAATTTTCGCGGAGTTATAAAAATCGATAATTACCGGCAGCTTCTTTTCCCCTCTATCTTCTAAAATGCTTTTGTGATGCTGAAGAATAGAAAACAAGATTACACTATTAGATTCCTTTGCAACGTAGGATACGGCTGTTATATCCTTCTTGAACGCAAAAATAGAGCTAGAAGCTTCTCTGTTCCGGATATTCAAGAAATTTAGATGTATATCTCTTTTGTTTCTACTTCCCGTTCCAACAGAGGTAAGCTTAAACGTTTCAAGCAAACTGATCATCAGGGAATAACTGGTAAACCAGTCATCAAAGGAATGTTTCGTTTGGCTCGCAAAACTAGTAGAATTAAGCTTTCAACTAAACTTTGTGGATAATTATATTTTCTATAAAGCCTCTCTGATTGAGTTCCAACACAAATTTCCATATTTAAACAATAATATGTTTTTGCATCGACGTAGACAAATACTTTCAACTTTTCCGGCTTATTAGGCATGTACTGCAAAAATGAAACTCGGCCCCGCAATGATTCTAATTTTGCGTCTATTGTTAGATATTCACTATGTACGTAGTGAATCATACAATTATCAACTAATTTATCGAAAATAGCTCTTATTGGAGCAAGTTTATATATTTTGGCACGTTCTGCTCTATTTTGTTGGCTGTCAAACCATAGACATTGCAATAAAATGTAGTACCTCTATTGTGACATCGTCGTATGAAACAAATCGACCCCACTTTCATGTATTACATAAATCTGCAATATTTTGACGGTTTAACTTGTAAAGACCAGTTATATAAAGCAGACCGATAACTGCTTTTAGTTCCTTTATGTTTGTCTCTTTTATTAAATATTGGTGCCTAGCATTATATTGTATAAGTTGTTTATTTGTTTTAATGACAATATCATGTTACATTCTTTCGGTAAGAAAGAGTTGCCAACAATCTAAAACTGTGTTTTTTTGTTTTTAAATACATTTAACACCTGGCAAATGGGTTATTATGTTATCAGGACTAGTACCAGCATTCGGCTGCTGAAGTGGAACTTTAGACCATCTTGACTTATTTTTATGAAGTAAATACCTGACATTTACTTGTTATTTTCCTGTTCTTGCGTCAGTTCTGCATCTTCTTCTTGTTCTACGATATTTTCCTCTTCATCTGCCTCCACTAACCTTTTTGACTCTTCCAACCGCAAGTGACTTACACGATCTGTGGCGCTCAACTGACTACAATCAGCGGTAGAATCTCAATTGTAGTTTTAGGACCTATTTTTGAAATTCAGCTACTGAAAGGCAAATGGCGCCATGTTATCTAAATTTTATTTTATTCCGGAAAGAATACGTGATGGGTTAGTCATACCCCAGAACACTAACGAACAGTTAATGTCGTTAGAAAATGTTACAAATAATTCAATAGAGTATTTCAGCATATGCTAGAAACTACTAACATAAATGGAAAATATGAATACTTTTCCTAAATATCAAACATACATTCAGAGATAGAATAGTTTAATTTCTCATGCTAGTGTGAAAGTAAAATTCAAAAATGTGTGTTTTTTGCTGATTCGTAAATTGCTGTTTTAAAAATCGTAATGTAATTTAATTCTGAGTGAGCTTTGTCAGTGAGCAAATTTAGAAGATCAGCTGCTAGTTTTAAACTTTGAATCTTTTATTCGCCATCAGTCATAGTTTGACTGAGCTTAAAGTACATACCGACAAGAACTGTGTAATATTTTTAGACAACTTATGCAAGTGATATTTAACATTGTACAAGTGTCGGCCAAATTGTACTTATACCATTGAAATCTACGTTTTACGCAAAAGTTACTGCACATTTTTATGACCAATATTGCATTTATCACCGATTTACCTTGTTGATGATGCGGGATCATGTTCTATATACGCCAATATGTTTACCCTGTCGCGCTGCCCATAATAAAAGTTTCGCCATGTTTGATAGCTCCCCTCTGTATTTATTTTGGAAACTTTTAAAAAACGTTAGAGGCAGGAGGCGTCGATGAGAAAATTTCTGCATATAATGTATAATTGCTAATTGCAACATTCAAATGAATTACTATCACGCCAAATATTTTGTTAGTTGTATACTTAGTATTTTGCATTTTATGGAGCAATAACAATGAGTAAAGATATAAAAACCTTTTAAATTTAAATAAATAATTATATAAATCATCAGGATATCTTTAACAGCTCCTTCTATAAATCAGAAGTTGTTTAGTCCAAAGCCTACTATTTCATAATCGGGTCTTATTTAATTGATTTACTATCAATGTTGGGTCAGACGAGCTGTATGTATTTTTATCTGGAGGGCAACGGCCACACAATAAGAGTATTCGGTAGCTATGTTCTCAGTGGCTTAAGATTTTATTGACAGTTCTAGCTTTTACCTGAAGGCTTAACCTAGGTACACAGCCCTTTTGTCTATCTCGAAAAATACGACAATGTCAATTTAAAAATGAATTTATTTAAATAGGATAATAATTTGAAAGTTAATTATACAACAAAGAAAAATAAAAGCAATAAATTAAAGTAATGTTAAATTTGGTTTAAAATATTAAATTATCATCGATGCAATCAGTTTCTATAAAGTTTATAAATACTGAATTAATTTTGTTAACACTTATCCTACGATGAACCAAGTTATTTATGTGTAGCTTAAATAAAGGTTTTCTAGCTGCATTTATTGAATCTTTGAAATAGAAATAAATATTTGCGATATTTGTTTAAGCGAACCTAATTATGTTTCCATTACTAAATAAATTTCAATTGAATGTCCTCTAAACTTAACTGGTTTACTAATTAAACAATCATGGATCGCGTTCGTGGCAAATGATAAGTATTCGAGATCTAACTTTTCGTTGTCTTCTGCTTGATTTTGTCAGGTAATTTGGATGCGCACTCTGAATTTCTTACAACACTCGGTGTAGTTTTATGAGCTTCTTTGAGTGATGTACTTGAACGAATTCCCCAACTCGTGGTGATTCTATTGTAATTCTTTTATTGCAATTTATTTCCAGGGACTCTACTGATGGACTCGTTTATTGATGGATGCATTATAAACACTGATGGTATATCAGGAAAGACCTTGTTCTTATTTCAGTTTCATTTTATATAACTTTTGGGAATTATCATTGTCCAATGGGGTTGTTGGTTATTTGAATTTCAGCCAATCTCTTCGAACTAAAGATCATTTCTCGATTCTCACGTAGGCCGTCTTAAATTTATATGTACGTGTCTTTTTGCTAGTTTCTGGTCTTACTTGTTACTTTACATGTCTTTGCGGCAAGTCTGCTAAATTTTCCGCTTCTGTAAATTATACTTTCTATGACGATGGTCACTTAAATTAAATTACCTGTCCACCTTTTGCTTTTAACAATTCCGCCGCTGCTTAGTAATCTTACACCCTATTCTACAGGGTTAAGATTAAATTTTATATACATTTTTACTTAATTCTTAGGCATGTTGATGTGAATTAGAATTTTTATTATTGATGGCATCAATACTACTTTTATTCGGTAACGAATCTGTCAAGCTATTGTTTTAACGCATGTTTTCATAATTGTGTAGAGGACCTCCTTGGAATAAACTCCACATTTTGCATATCACCTGCCTGTGCAAGTTATAAAAATGTAAAAATATCTAGGTACAAAAAGTAAAAACTTTACGTTAAAGCTGGTTTCCGCGAAACAGAAAATTAGGGTGGTGGGAACTTCTGCACTATTAAACACAACTTTTCTTCCTGTACATAAATATTCAATTTGCAATTAATCAGAAAATGAAATAAAAAGTTATAGGAACAGGCCAAAGTTTTCTGACTCCCATTATATACACTATGAGTAGCAATGTTGCATGACTGAGCGTTAAAAATTTAAAAGCATCTAGTGAACCCAGTGAACACAATTATACTCCTATACCTCTAACCAGAATTTACTTAAAAGTTACTAACTCGGAACTGTTAAAATACATGGACGTATTTTTATATAAATATTAATTGAAATTTTCCACGTAAATGATGCAAATATCACCAAAATATAATTTTTCGTATAAAAATGGAAACTCCAGTAAGTGATGCTATGTCACAAGACGAAAACGTAATAACGCATGTGGCAGAAACACCAGTGTTTTAGCAATGCCCGGCAAAGCTACCGTGGAGCGAAGCGTGGTTCTCCTATACTGCGAAGCTAAACACTGTCGGGAAAATAGGTCTAAATCGGTAAATTTGGGCGCCACTGTTTTCAAGACCATTGCAGGCAGGTAATGTTTGA
>JAHWXV010268706.1:0-16896 GCA_024586415.1 Phrixothrix hirtus | reverse complement strand
TGTTTTGGGGGTGAACTTTATGTTAAGGTGGTTTAACGAAAATTCCTGAAACACTTCAACTTTATTTTGTTATTTTTATTGTAAACATAGTTTTTTATTAGTTTTTAAGACCAAATCTAAGCTTTAGCAATGGAAATATCGATGCAATATATGGATTTTCTAAAATAAAAAATTGAGGTTGCAACCCCCGTGGCTATAGCGACATTTAGTAACTTGAAATTTCTGTGATAATGAGTTTCCATTTTGTTTCGTCGCAAAATTTTGATTAGAAGCGGAGATATATTAAAAAACCGGTTTTGGGGGTGAACTTTGAGAGTGGTTTTCATGTCTTAAAAATGCTTTACAGCAGATAAAAAAAATACGTGTCTTTTATTTTTTGATGTTCTACAACGTATCAAAAAATGAATGACATCGGTGAGTTCGGGTTGGGGCCCTTTCCTTGTAAGTGAAATCACAGTATGATGTATATGATGCAACCAGATAAGAGGTATGTAGTTAAATTAAGGTTGTTAGATTCAAGATACTGGCACATCTGCTCCGGTTCGCGTGCTTCCTCCTGATGGCAGAGAAATTTTAAATCAGTGCTGTATCTTACAAAAGTAGCTGAAGAGAATCTCCCAGAGAGCTCGCTAATATTCTCGATGTTACTCAATATATTCATTAGTGATATACCAAGATTTGAAGGTATGAAAAGCATACAACCTTTCCAATTCGCCGACGACACCGCAGCACTACCCAGACACAGACAATTACCAGCGACAAGAAGTCAGGTATCCAAAGCAGGATATGCGTTCCATAATTACTGCAAATGGTGGAAAATAACACTTAACAACTATAAAACCGAACTGAACAAATTCACAAATAGTAGAGACCACTGGTGTTGTCCCAAATAAGATTTAAAAAAATAGAAATCTACCTGGGGTAAGGATAAACAACAACCTATGTTCTAGGGACAGCATTAGAATGAGGGAAAACATAGTTAAAAAGAACGCGTTAAAAGTATACGCAATAGTAGGCCCAAAGAGCAATCTTAAACTAGTCACAGAACTGAAAATCGTGAAAACGATAATACTATCAGCGCCGATATACAGAGAAGCATTATGGGCATTCAAACCATGATCAGCCACCAAGGCCATAACTACCACCCAAAACTGACTGCTATAACTAGTAACCAATATGCCATACTATGTAAGAATTGAGGACATTGGAGAAGACGTAGTTAAAAGGCTCACAGTTTACTGAGGATATATGATAAAACGATTATCTAACTACTTATCCCCCAGTATTCAAGGAACTGTGCGTCAAACACACGTATAAGCCAGAATAGAGCTATTCCCGTCCCCTCGATAGGGTTTGCTATAGAAGTACCCATACATAAGCCTATTAGCCTATTTCGGGAAAAAAGCATTTATATCATCCCCAGAATGTTTTATACCACCAATCAGAGCACTTTATGATAAACTTGTAAGAGGCTTGTGTTAATATTCTTTACGTAACATCTTAGAAAACACGTTACTTGTCTAAAGTAACAGACATTCAATCAAAAGTTGAGAACACAGAAAGATGGCTTAAATTATTTAACCCTCCCGTGTGGACTGTAATTTGTTACAACTTTACCATAAATCACGTAGAACCCAGTTCCGGCGGTTTTAACTTCGCATGTTGAGCTAGCCGATGGATCTTGGAGACATAAATACTTAATGATATAAATGCTTCTTCTGTAGAAGTTGTACGAACAAGTTTCTTAATCAGAACCTCGTTCGCCATCTGAACTTGGCATTAATAGCGTTTTATGTCGAGATTAGAATCTAAATTAAACTATTAGAATAGCTATCAGTGTTACTTGGATATACGCACCGAGCCCGAAAATGTAGAAATATAGACAAATTAGTGGATATCACATTGATAGCGTATTCTCGTCAATTCTACCTATATTCCCAAAATTACCAATCCGAAACTGTTAAAGATTTTTTGTACCTAAAGTCATTCCTATAATTAAAATTTATAATTTTAAACGAATAAGTTAAAATATGTTTTACAATTTTATAGCTGCATTTTGAAAAAGGTCTACAAATAACTTCTCACAAATAATGAAATGACTAATATGATTGCAATTTACTCCCAGTAATATTTTAACGAACGCGGTGCGACGAGAGGTTAAGAGAATGCCTTCTTAACCATAGCTAACCGCATCGAAAATTATTTTCAAGGTTAAAAAAAATAAATAGTTTTCGTGCTACTTGTTATCATGGGTGATCGAAAGTCTATGCAGTGGAACAAGAAGAAGCACTACTAAATTTTATTAAATACACTCAGTTACAAAAAAAGTGGCGCACTTCAGTTTTACTACCTTTTTTAGCCATTCCTTTTGAATAAAGTTTAAGATTAACATAAATCGCGTTGAAATGCCTGTGACTTATATTTTGTCACTTTTTGGATCATAATTATTGAAATTAATAACATGAAAAAGGTTTTATTTCAACTTCAGCATTCTTCTTCTGTTTTAATCAAATTTCTTATATACTGGGGAACCCATTTCTATTGAGACTTTTTGTAAAAAGTGCTTTTTATTGGTCGTTCGAAGTGAATTAAAGTTAGTTATATCTGAAAATGCAAATAACTGCCGAAGAGGTGGCAATAGCGTGGCCTTAGTGGACGATAGCCGATGCGTTCGTTATGCTGCTCGGGCTATTGGAAAACCTGAAACAACAGTTCGTAAGGCGATTCGTCGTTACCATGCGACCTAAAGATACGATAGGCGTCCTGGTTCAAGTCGCCTTAAAGCAACATCTGCCAGAAACGATTGATTTTTAATACTCCAAAGTCTCCGAAATCGTCGCCAAACAGCTGTAGAACTAGCTCGAAGACTAAGAGCTGTTCGTGATACAACTGTCTGTGTTCAGGCAGTGAGACGAAAGTTGAGTTCATATGGTTTGAATGTAAGAAGGCCCAACCAAGTACTGCAACTCACAAGACAGCAAAAACCAAATAGAGCAGAGTTTGATGCAATTCGTCAGGAATGGGAAGAAAACGATTGGAAATGCGTCCTCTTCTCCAATGAATCCCGATTTTGTTTGAGATCAACAGATGGAAGTCATAGAGTATGGAAAGGCGAGGGGAAAAATTTACTCCAGTCACTGTCGTTGAACAAGAAAACTTTTAGAGAGGCTCTGTGATGGTTTGGGCTGGAATTTCGTTAGACGCCAAAGCGGAGATTTTTATTCTTCAAGAACGGTCTTTAAACGCGAATGGCTACATCAGGGTTATTGTTCAGGATTATGTTGTTCCTTTTGCACCTTTTATTGGACCAAATTTCTTGTTTATGCAGGATAACGCAAGACCACATAAGGCAAGATGTGTCAGTCAGTATCTTGAAGAAGTGGGAATTGAGTGTTTAGAATGGCCTTCAATGAGTGTGGACATGAATCCCATGGAACATGCCTAGGAAGAATTAGTAAGACGTGTTAAAGCACATCCTCTATTCGCAGAGATGCTACAAGAGCTAAGACAATCACTTGTAAATTTAATTCGAAGTTTGCCTCGACGCATTACGGCTCTCTTCAATGCTCATGGAGGTCATACTTATTATTAACATGAAAAAAAGGATTTATTTGTGGTAAATTATTGCTCTGCTTTGTGTTACGATTTTTCGTTTTTGTTTTCATTTTGTTGCATTTCCAGTTTTTCTTTATCTTTAGCGTTATTAAAATTTAGCTTTCTTGAAATAAAGAAAAGATAGTGCCAGTTTAATTAGTGCCCCACTTTTTTGTAACTGAGTGTATAATCCGATAATTAGATAATTAGGCAATGTCAGATTATCTTGTCGATGAACGTACATTGTTTTACATTAGCAGAAACTATACCTCTACCATTACATTCCAGTACAAAATCTTCTGTTATATGATTTTTCAAAGTTTTGTAAATTAATATTTACATTGTATACGTAAGATCCAAGTTTTGCGACTCTAATTTTGCTCACAGGTAAAGTGGTATTTACTGGAAGAGGTATAATAAGCAGAAAAACTTCAAACTCCACGTGAGTTCAGAATTTCAACATGAAGTAAAAACAAATACTTAGTTTTAATAATTCTTGATACCCTCGTGGTTCTCTTTGATCATCCAGCGAATCGCAATGGTCGTAACTATCTATCTGAACTTTGAAATAGTCGTGGTAATATACGTTTTTTCAGAATAACGCCCTTTCTCATTACCTTTTAGCAAAACACAGGTGCCTAAATCATGTATTGTTGACCGGTAGATTTTACGAGCCTAAATTTAAACGCTTTGGAGTTTTACATAAGGCCGTATATCAAATATTTTGGGTATCGCAATGCGGCCATTAATACGAAAAGTGAGCTTTATCAGAGAATCGTAGCAGCTACAACCACTGTTAGAAACCCTTCATTTCTTGAAATTAGTTGACAGTTTTTGAAAATGTACCAAAATGCATTTCAGGAGGCTTTGAGTACATAATAAAAAACTACCGAATGCTTGCTGTTGAACATATTTTTGTGTATCATTTAGAATAGTTACTTATTGCATTACATATTAAAAAGCACATTAGTTTCTATTAAAAAACACGTGTCATTGAAATTTAGCGCAAATAATTTTTTTCTGAAATTTAATTAGGAACGTGAATAGTTTGAGAACTAACTTTATATGCATTTCTCGCTGAAACGATTTGTTTATCGATACAAAATAGTTATATCTGTTGTATAAACAACAGGCTGCTATTTTAAAACGTTGCATTATTAAAAAAAATGACTTCCAAAACATATCGCAAAAACAAAGAAAAATGGGAAGATGTAAGACTCTATAGATTAGGAATAAACTATACCCCTATTTTATTTGGCCTCATCAAAATACCTTTATACCAAACTTGAATAAAATATCTTAAAACAAAGATACCAATTAAAAGAAGCTGAAATAAAAAAATTTTCTAATGCCAATAACTGTCTAAGGAGTCAAAAATTCATTAATATAAATAGGTTTAAATCAGCCAATATTAACCCAAAGAAGTCGCTTATGAAGTATGACCCATTCTGTACCGAACACGCCGTATAATAATAATTTAAATGTATTTAAGTGAAATATTTTGCACTTTATTTTTAAATTACGCGTAGCATTTGCAATTATTGTGTAGTTATAATTAGGGCGAAAATACACTTATAAAGATTTTTCTGCTCTAATGGATCAAAGGTGTCCTTAAGATAATTGTGAATCAAAATGTGCATGAGTTAAAAATTCTTCTAAATCAAATTAAAAGAATGTTACTGCTTCATATTTTAGGTTTCTGGAATCCTTTTTACTTTAAATATATACGAGGGGAACTACTTATATTATGAGCCTAGGCAACACTGTGTGTTTAAGGCACCATCTAACATCTGTAATGAAAAGTTTGACATTTTTGAGCATAACCTTATTCAGAATATTTTGACATTGGAGTGTGATTAGTGGTGTTTATAGTGACTTGAAAATTGTGCTTCAGCCTAAAAATGGAATTAACTCTTGAAAATTTTCGTGCGATGATTTATTACGACTTTCAACGTGGATTATCTAGGCAAGAGTGCATCGATCAACTTACTTCCACTTTTGACGATGAAGCTACATTATTTTCCACTGTGAAACGCTGGTATAACGAGTTTAATCGTGAAGGTCATCCAAAATCAGTTGTTGTGCCAGAAAACATTGATGGTCTGCAAAAACTGATAATGCAAGATCATCATGTGACATACTGTAAGATTGAGGCAACCTTATACCTTAGTTCGACTACCATATAAAAAATATTGCATGAACATTTAACCGTGAAAAAGGTTTGTTCTCGTTGGATCCCACATAATTTGAAAACATCTAAAAAAGATGCCCGTGTCGATTGGTGCAAACAAACGCTTACAAAATACAATGGCGGTGCTTCAAAAGACGTATCTGATATTATAACAGGTGATTAATGATGGATGTATGCGTATGAGCTGGAAAGTAAACAGCAGTCGACTGTATGAGTGCTTCAAGATGAATCAAACCTAACAAAAGGTATTTGCGTTCGAAATACTTCGAAACAAATGGTCGCCTATTTTTTCGAAAAAACTGGTGATGTGGCAAAATTGCCTTTACAGGAACGTATAACGTTCACTTCTGAATTGTTCACCACCATTTTTTTTCCGGAAATCTTCAGGGAAATAAGGTAAACAAACAAGCACCGTAGAGTCATTCTGTATCACGACAACGCGAGCTCTCACACATCTCGTCTAACAACCGATTATTGGAACACTCAAAAAATCAAATTAATGCGTCATCCGTTGTACAGTCTTGACTTGGCACCCAATGACTTCTTTTTGTTCGCAAAGGCCAAGAATAAATTGTGTCGGGAGAAGGAAGCGCCGATGCGTTCTAAAACCATGTTTTAGAGATGTCTCAAACAGAATTGCAAAAATGTTTTAACAATTGGTTCGAAAGAATACAAAAGTCTATGTATCTTAAGGGAGAATATTTTGAAACACAATAAATCAATTTTGAATGATAAATTACTGTTTCTTTATTATTAGGCTCACAATATAAATAGTACCCCTCGTATATCAATTAATATCACTTTTCTTATTAACCTTTTTCTTTACAGAGTAATAAAATTTCGATAAAAAAGTAGTTTATGTACTTTTTGGCTGTAATTTTTGTTGATATTAACGAAAAATGTAAAATAATTTGCTACCTTTGGTAGTTTTTTTAATGTATCCAAGTGGATACAATACTAATTTCCTTTAAAGCTATTAGACTCAAGAGTTGTATCCTATCGGATACAGTGTCACTTTAGAAGCAATGAAAAGTAACATTTTGATATTACCTAAATAAATTTCATTATAAAGAAACCAGCACTTAGTTATATGCATTGTTATGTACTAAATGTTTTATAAAATAAATTTGAAGCGCACTTGAAAGTAATATATTGGATACTATATAAAAAAATATATAAAAATTCAAATGAAATCTTACCGCTTAAAAGTATAATAGCGATTTCTTTCTGGTAACAAAGTGTTTGGTCACACTTGAGACATTTTAACCTCATTTAGCCAGCAGCATACAACTTACATCTGATCTTTGCACAACATTCGGAAAAGTGGTTGATTCCATCACAACGAATGTAATGGCGTGATCTCACAATAGGATTCGAAATTTTTGTAAATGCTTGTTCTTCTGCAGTCTGGGGACGACCCACTTTTTCTCGTTTTTGTCAAAATAGATCTCGTAATGCATTTTAGGAATTATTTTAGTGTTATCCGTTTCTTACCTATGTCGTTTCAATTGCTTCGATGCAATATTTACCCATATATTGTGAAAACAATGAACAAATACCAACGATGAGTTCTAATCTAAGTTTGGTAGGGTGCAACCAACATGCAAGAAAAATCAACACCACCCATTTGTGACATGGAATATCGGTATTGTGCCCTTTATCGCGCAATAGGATTTGCTTCAATATTTATATATTGGCTACCACTACACATTTTTTCATACCATGTGCATATTACTAGTTTAGTACTATTATCTACTTTTTGGAAAAAGAACCTCTACCTTGCTTCTTCAAAACATTATTCGAAACTATCGGACATCTCCTAAAATGATTGTTTTGATAGATTCTAGATATATTCTACCATATTTATGTATATCACAGCCACACCATGGGCTCCAACGAAAAAATAAAATTATCAAACCGTTTTTTTGCAAACTGTTTGGCAAAGTGCTAACACAACTTTTGCTCCTGGGCCCATTCTTTTTCTGTTGGTGCAAATTTGTAGATTCTAAATATGTCATCAACAGCGTAAGTAAGAAAATCGTAAATCATCCCAAAAACTCCAGGATGAATAAACATTTTGGTACCCAATTTTTTGAGTTATTTTAAACATACTGTCTGCTAACCTCTGCCTTAGTGTCCTTGCAAGACATTATCGTTTTATCTATACAATATTTATGTTCATTCTCTATCTTCAAAAACCGCACGAGGAATTTAATCTAGGAATGCCTTAAATTAAAGTATCTGTCAGAGTTTATATTACTATTGCCCACAAAATGTAGATATATTCACAATTTCGGATACTGTTTTAATGGCATAATATCAGTAATTCGTTCATAACGAAAGTAACGGCTCGAAAAGCCGGCATACACTGACGTTACTACTATTCCCATACTTCACCTATATTGCAATAAATTGAAGAATTTCTGTTTTATTTGTGTTTACACTTTTATGAGTTTGCTGGTTTGAATAAAAATTCGTATTTAGTACTATGCTTTCTGAAAGCGTATCAGTTACAAATTTGCGAAAATATTCTATGGCATAGTGTCGCTTTTACCTGGTAAAAGTGCAGATGGCATAGTATGATTTAGATCAACTTTTAAATGAAAATAGTCATTGTGTCCCATGTGAAGGTTTTTCCTGATTTTCTTTTTGTTCTTTATATTAGTTGCTGTTTTTATTAACGAAGATGTTTCAGACAAATCTAGTTTCTTTTTTCGAATTTTAGAAACGACTGGAGTGTTAGTACTAGCAGAATTGGTTATATATTGCATATCATCAATAAAATGAGAACCCGTTGCGTTAAAATTTACAACACAACTTTCATCCCTACTTTCATTTGTTTGCAATAGATGTTCACATTCTTGAACAAGATCATTACCGTGAGTATCAAAATTGTTTATTTCTTCAAATACTATTCTTAGAGAAGTTATAACAGGACGAAAGTATCTTTGACTTTTGATACTGAATCAGCTCGATGCTCCGGGAACCACAGTGTAACGTGTCGGGTGGTTTAACGTTTGTGTTCGTAAAAATTCAGCTAACAATTCAGGACAGCTTTGAAAAGTCAAAAATTAGCAAAGGTCGTTATTTTGAGAGCCAGCCTATCTGTTATCGAAACAGAAGTTTGAATTACTGGGCTAAATGATAAAGACTTTAACTTCATTCGTAAATGTGATATTTGTATTCGCGAATGCTTAGAAGGTGCTTGGTTTCTCGTAGGCCACTGGAGAAGCCCTCCTAAAATCGTAATGTTAACCTTACAATGCCAGAGTGTTCCTTAAGTACTTAAATCTATTATTTTCCTGTAAGAAAGTTATTGTTGTAACGTATTACTAAAATTACGAAAAATTCTGAAATAATAAAAGCATTTGTTTTTGACTAAACGATTATAATGAAATAATATAACTTATACATGCAATTAGAGCACATTTAGGTAAACAATTAATTACTAATTAACCAATTGACTCTAAACAAAGGAGAAAAAAAGAAGGGATCCCCAATTTACTTATTTAAAATCTACTTAAACTATTAACAAAATATTGATCACTTGAGTTAAAGGTGGCCCAGAATAACAATACTTAGCTATACTAACTGTTTGTCCTTACTTTAAGTTTAAAAGAGTTCACATAATTAAATAACAAACTGTGTAACTGAGATTTGATGGTAGTAACTTCTCCAGCGAATGGTTATTACGTTACCAAAAAAATATTGGGGGTTGAGGGTTGGATTCCTCTTAGTGAATTTGTTGGTTTTTCAAGGGGAAAATGCCTTAATATCAGAAAAATAGCCAGTTACTTGTGATTGCTTGAGATTCGTGACTTTAATAGCGGGATTCGATTACTACCTTATCTTCCTATTACAATGTACCTGGAGTGCTTTTCCAAACGTTAGATGACTCCTTTACCCATTTAAACTAGGATTGAGAATATTTGACCCAAATCCTATTTGATTCGCTAGAAGCACCAAATTAAAGATAGATGTTGTGGGAATTTTAGACGCGCTTACAAAGTACGTACTGGTAGTCGTAAACGTTGTGCTATATTGTCAGTATTTCATATAACACCATCTGAATCCTGAATTACTACCATTGTATTCAATGTACGTTTACTCCTTGAAGAGGCCCATGTCTAGAAAAAATACGTTTGGTTTATTTTTCCATGCAAAACTGTTCAAATTTGAAGTTCTTCAAAGCTTGATGTTGCATCCAAATGAATGTACCTCTACAAACAAATGACTTTTTACTAAATTAGTACTGTATCCAAATGGAAATATCCACTTACAGACGCTAATTTTTACCAACAGCAATGTACCCACTTCGAAGCACAATTTTTTGGCAAACAAATATTATTTTGTTATTTGAACTAAATAGAGACCTTATTTATTGACCTGTTTGACCTTTTGGTGCTTCAAAAATTGGACACTTTTATGTAAATTACTATTCAATTTACACTGTAGAATAATTTATTTGATATTATTAGGTGCCAACAGATAGGCAACTTAAATTACAATTGTAAATATATCTTCAAATATGTATCAATTCACATTATTAATCTTAATTGAAATAATAAGTAGTTTGCTATTAAAATTACAGATTTCATTTTACCTAATTTTATTTTATATAACATTATTTTAACTTTTAAATCGTGTGCGCTAAAGTCATAAATATTAAACATTTAATATTTCAGTAAACTATTTATATAAAACAATATAACAGCATAATTACTATTCTTGTACATTTTTAAAATTTCTAGTTATAATCAAAAAGGTAACTAAACATTTTAATTACGCAATGTTTAATTATAAAGGATTATAACGCTCGGGATTTAATATTTATTCGGTGTTTGCATTTTTCCGCCAAGAATGTAATAAAATAAATTAAATCTCTTCACGTTCGTGTTTTAATAAAACGAAATGCATTTTGCGGTCGCAATTTAATTTCAGCGTTCGTCACTTAGTTGCAAGGGAAGAAGGGCGTTCATATTATTGACGGTGTGCCGGAGCGTCATTAATAATAGGAACTCCACATACAACTCCCACATTTAGGTTTCCCTTAGACGCCTCTTCAATTTGTAACGAGGCACATATCATATAGACTACTACAAAATGAAATGCTAAATAATGATAAAAGTATTATTTTTCAACAAATACTGATTTCGTTAATAATGAGATATATTTAGTTTCACACTAATTTTCGTTAATTCTAGAATGTCTATATATTCTTGTGGTATGTGTAGATTTCCTATTACAATGCCGAATATAGGTCGCCTGTAGTTTACAGCAAAGTTACAACTCCATCAATTGTTTGCTCCTGAATTTACCAAACCTGACGTAACCTAAGCTATTGTTCTGCTGATCAAAATAATATCTACCATACACTGAATACCTATAACAGATGTAGAATTCATATCCTTTTTATTCTCCTATTGTTCCTTGAAATATTTTCTATACCTTTGTCGGTGCCTTTGTTGACTTTTTGTTATGAGATCAATTTTGACAATATAAGAAATAGCTTTTGTATTATACCAATTTTAATAAAATGTAAAATTAATTAAAGTTATATCGATTTGAATAATTTATAAGGAGATTGATTTAAAACTAAAAACTAATTTAATTGTTAGTGCTGCTTTTGATTTTTAAGCAGATTCTCTTAATTATTTTAAAATAATTTCCTGCACATAGGTTGTAGATATTTAGTTTAAACTAGAATATACATAACCGAAATGGTGAACGAAATATACTGTTGTTTCTACCTATGTTAATTGTTTAGTAATAAAGCAAACTGTTGGAATTCACAATAAACTAATCTTGTTTTACTCAAATTCCTTAGTATCCTGTCAGTTAGGAGTACGTACGAACCAAACCTGCTTTCACAGGCCTACCTATGGGACGGAGATGTATTGTTGGTTTCTAAATAACGGGGAACACATTTAACTTTTAATGTCAATTAGTGCTTTTAGCAAACAATTTTCCCGGTTATAATTGACTATTCAAAAGTTCTTTAAATTTTATCGTTTATTTTAAATAAAAGCACTATTTTAACTTATTATCTATGGATAAATAAACGAAGCAATTTGTTAATACAATTATTTCGATTGTGTATAGAAAATGTTCGAATACAATGAAAATTCATTTAATAGTAAAAATAAGAGAATCTATATACAAAGCTTACTCCAAAATCTAAAAGTGTACCATTGTAAAAATTGCAGATGCTATCTGTAGATATTTTAAATGACGTAGAGTAATTTGTAAATATCAATAACCATTAAAAATAAATATTTTCCTCCTCAAAATTGTACTTTATAAAAGACAATATAAAAAAGCTAGCTGATTATTGATCATTGTATATACATATTCTTGTCTCGTAATGTATGCTCTTAAAATAAGAATGTGCAATGCTTATTGGGCTAAAACGTATAAATATGTCTTTAAAGTTTCAACGTCTTTTTATAGCGTTTACCAATAAATCAGCCTTTAATTTAAAAGCATTTACAGTAAATTGGTGATAAAAGAAAGAAATAATTCAGAAATAGCTATAATGAAAACGCGTAAGTGGTTAGTTACATTGAAAAGGTTATGCAGAGTACCCACAGCACTTAATAGATTACTAGTCATTTAAAACTCGAACGCATTAATAACCTTAATTGGACACAACTCGAGGATAAATTAATTTTGTTTCAGAGTGTGTACATGGCCCACGCATTGCGACGCATCTCCTACGCAACTTGTGACCCAGAACACGCAGAATTCAGCTTCTTTGCCAGAGAACCGAAAGGTCATTTTAGCATTCAATTTTGCCATTGTTTTAAAGCCCGCACATCTGAACAGGTAAATTATAATTTTTGACTATCTTCTTGAATGAACGATTTTACTAACGATTTAAATCTTTCCCCTAACCCATACTTCACCAGATTATTATCCCTTAAACACTAAACGGTAGCTGTTACTTTATCTTGGGTTCTTGATTTACGTCTTCCAAATTATAACCGTACGCTGTACTAAAAGTGAACTTCAACAGTACATAATTTATAATAGTAATTATAGGGGATTGGCCAGTCGTTACACACGCGATCCATTTCCTACAAATTCGTTTTAGCTATTTCCTATTTTTAAAACTGACGTTTTAGCAACTCGCATGTTTTCACTTATTTAAAATATTAACGTAATTTAATATTTGCATTTTACATAAAAATAAGTATAAAATATAAATATGATAAGCAGATAACTCCGCAGTCTAAATTTTTTCTAAGTTAAATTCGTTTTCAGAAGCAACCCTTTAAATGAAAATGCACAATTAGGCCAATTTAACCTTAATAAACAATTTTCATAACATCGTCACATTTGAATAGAGTGAATATGCAGATTTTATACAACTGTTCCTAGTAAATTTGCGAAATTAGCAAAAAGTTGCACAAGGCAAGTTATCTATCGATAGTGCTACGAAAACATTGTTTATCTCCATCTACCTTTCAGAGCCGAACCCGTGTTCAATATCTCGTTTTTAAAAAAAGCGTTATTTGTGTATATGATGGTTTCTTAATCGGTGTTCATTTCAACTAACATTTAATATTCGAAAAACTGAGTAATTCGTTTCAAAGATAAATCACTTATTCGAATAAAAAAAAACCTTTTTATTCAAATTTATTTTAATAAGCAATTTTCTTATTAATGAAGCTATTTATTGCATTGTCACAATAAAATGAAGAATGAATTTAAATATGAACACGTACATTAGTCGCAAAACTTTCATAAAGCAATTTTGGAAGTTATTGGTACAAGGTAACAACACTTACCTTCAATAAAATATTCTTTCTACCTTAACTGATGTTTGTAAATTTTTTATTATAATAGTAGCAACATTAATGTTAATATATTAATGCAAATCCTTGTTATTGTTTATATAAATTAAAAATATTAGCTTTCTGTGGCTATTTTATTACAGCTAAATGCTACAATTTAACTATGCTACATAAATCTTAGGCAACATAATCAATTCATTAGATTACCTACCTTATTACACCATATAATGTATAAAAAACAATTTTTAACACACGTGTGTACAATTTCAATCAAAAAGATTTACGATAAAATTTCAATCTGATTCTTTAAAAGAGTTTGGTAAATTTTCACGTAAAAATTATCACAAATACAATGTGCTTAGCTTACATTTAAGTATTAGTCTGCGTAACAAAAAAATACCTTTCCCATTTTTATAGAAGACAAATCGTCAACGATCTTGTGGAAATGATAAAACAAATAGCCGTGAGTACGCAACTGGAGTTGAAATATATTGCAATACGAGTATCAATTAATGGAAATCCGCTCAAAGGTTAATACTCTTACAAAACTAATTTCGATTTTATTTCATTTGCTTTACAAATAACGTTATAATGTAAAAATCCCGTTAGATCTGTAAAACTTAACGTTAATGGTCATAAATCAGTTTTCCGTTTTAATTGTATTTATTATAAAATTATCCTTACGAAGTTCTTGTGTATAAATAAAATTCATTCTGAAAATGCTGTAGATAAAACTTGCTCAAATCCTAGTTAATATTTAAAAACCCTGAATAGATATTGAAGGAAGAAACTTCATAATTCTTAGATAAAACTTGAACAGAGTAAATTTAAATCGAATACATTGTTGCAATGACTTAAAAAAGAAAATCCCAGCAAATGCTAATTTACAGCTCTCATAAATGTCTTAATAGAATCGCAAAGTTACTTAGCAGCTATTTACTAGTTTGTGAACTAAAATTACAAAACAAAAACAACAGGATCTCTTTTTTCCATCGATTCCCCTCATTTTAAGGGATATGTGAAAAATAATTCAACTTTCGAAAAAACCTCACACAGTGGCTAACTTCGAATTTTAGAGGATGTGTAAAAGTGAAGTAAAACCGACGGAATCAAAAAGTAGTCCATCTTTAAATGAAGGCCCCCATCTTGGAGGTTAATGTTTATTAAGTGCTATCATAACAATTATCACGATTTGGTTATATACAAAGGAAGTTAAAATAACTGTCGCTTGTCTACTAATTTACGGAATTGTCTCAATTACATCCACACATTTGATACCAGTTTATGTAGCATGGAGAGCTGTTTCGCTTCGTGAAAAAAGGTGATACCGTACTAGGTAGACTGTGTATCATCTTCCATACCGGTTGTTTTATCAATATTAGCAGCTATAAGTGAAATCAGTGGCGCTCTCAACTCTCGACTTAGACTTACCCTAACGGTGCTCGAAAGCTATATTAACACAGACTCATGACCGACTTTACATTGTCCATGTTGTAATGTCTCATTTTAGCACGTAATGAAATTATACTTTGTACTTTCCGTTAAATTTTTACATTTAGAATTTTTTATTTAACTGAATTGATAATTTCTATTTTTTACCATTTATATGTTTAAAATGCAATATTGAGTATTTGAAAATAATTCTATAATTGATTTCCATAATTTACATATTGTTTTATTTTTGTGACTGTTTCAATTGATTTATATTTCAATCTTTATTGTAATGTATGTAGCAAGTTCAAAAATGACTTTCTCGTATAACACAGAAGTGTAGAAGGTAAACATACTGTTTCAGGCTGTCTTAAAAATGCAGCACAATGTTGTTTTAAAATACTAGTGCTGCTTAAATTAAATAATTTCTCCACTACAGTTTAAGTGCATGTTTCAGTTTATTATTATGATGCATTTATTTTTATGCTCCCACTATACAGTTTTTTTAATCAGGGCACCATGTTAGACTGTAAAAATTATTTTTTAGATTCATTCAAATATGGTAATAGAAATGTAGTATTCAACATGCCATTAATTACGAGGTTAATATACCAGTATTCTTTTGCCTCGTGCCACAATTCGCCAAACTGTTTTAATCAACTTTTCTTTAAACTTTAATTTCATTTATCATTGTGAAATACAATGATATCGATTTAAATTTAAATATTCGTCATTATTGATAGAAGCATGTCATTTACTGCATATCTTGTTTAATAAATGTACATTTTCAATTTTTGTATTATAGCTACTGATAACACCGTTTGGTTTACTATGAATAATATTTAAACGAATTTAATTTTAGGAGGTATTTTAATGTAAATAAGATAAAGAAGAAGATTCCTTCTAATATAAACAATAGATAGTTCTTCCATTATTTGTCATAGACACCCACATAGGTTTATATGTTTAAAAGGAAGTTTTGCATTTTGAACCAGCGTACACAGCAACCCAGCACTGATGCGCCCCACTAGGACGAAACCATTGGTCTGCTAGTGCTGTGGCACGCTGGTTGTAAATGCAAAGTTTTATATTTTTGCCTATTTAATTAGGTTATAAAAATCTTTTGGTAAGAAGCCTTAGAATTGTTCATATTTACGGTTTTATGGGTTTTCACTTGGGCCGAATTAATTTTTAAAATTTGTGCCATTTTTAGGAGGAATCTTCTTCTTTATCTTATTTATAATAAAAGATAGTATTCTTACTTTATTGAAATCGAATATTATTTACAAAATTGTTTATTTTGTGATCTGAGTTATATTGGACAAACATCTACATGGCTTAAAACTCAAATGGTTTTGCGTTGAAGCGATTGCAAGTTTAATAAAACAAGATGAGCTCTTGCAATTTATTCTAATAAACTTAATCATAGAATTGATTGTAATAGTGTCCAAATTTTAGATTTTGTAATAGGTATAAAGAAAAATTATTTTTGAAAACATTTATATTAAATAAAATGGTAAAATAATGAATTTCAAATCCTTAATAGTATTTACTTCTTTCTGCTTAATATTTAGAATTTTTTTTGATTTTAATATTTTTAATTATCTTTAATGCAATGGTTATATTTTAACCTAATTGGTTTAGGTCTATTTTGCCATTAATGTCAAACTAATTTTACATTTTCTAATTTCCTGACAAAGCATATATACATGCAAAGTATTAAAGTTCAAGTTTTAGTTAAAAATATTTTGCTCAAAAGAAGTATTTGTTATTTTATATATATGTATATATATATATATAGTTATTTCTAATTAAAAATATTTTCTACTTTTCTAATTTCTATTATTCTTGTCTTACTGGAAATAAATATTTCCAGAATTTGGG
>JAHWXV010268620.1:0-17645 GCA_024586415.1 Phrixothrix hirtus | reverse complement strand
GCAAATAGTTTTCGAAACGTTTAATTTTATTAAAGTTACACAGTTTATCCAAAAATTGTTTTAATTATGAATAATAACTGTGAAAGTTTCCATAAATATTGATTAAATTATAAACTCAAAGTTGTTGTTAATTTTGTGTCACCTAATAGGTATATTTTAAAACTATTGTAAGTAAATAAAATCTTATATATAGGCAACGCACCATACACAATTGTTTATTAATAAGATAGGAATCATAAGAGAAAATAATACCATTATTTAACTGTAACTTATTACATCATAATGCTACCAAATCTTTTGCAAATTTTCAAAATATTTTATTGATACAGCATATAATTATATATATATATATATGTTGTTTCGTATACTTCCGTGGTCCTTTTAAGGACCAAAAAAACACGTGGAAGGAATCTCGGAAAAATGAAATATCATATATATACATATATATATATATTGTTTGAATAGAACATTTTTTATTGTATTAACAACGTAAGGTGCCCATCTAAAATTTTGATCAATTTTATATATTGTGTATAATTAGAATCTTTATTTTTATAAGAAGTGATGATGCCTACTAAAGTTGATGCAGTATTTGTTTTTACTGATTAGAATGAAACAAACATCAAAATATTCTTCACATGAAGACAAGTATTGTAGTTTGTTTAATTTAGAATGAATTACTGTTTTATATGATACAGCAACATTAAGTGGCTTATGGTTTATGGGCTGATAAAAAAATAAAGATTTACAAATTTTAGTTGACTACAATATTTAAAATTGCTCAAAACTGCAGAGCGACACCTTGCGACTTCAATTTAAGTTCTTACTGAATTTGACAAAAGATGATATATTGCTACTTTACTTAGCAGAATCATAAAAATCTGTTGCAATCTACTTAGACACAAATTGAATATGAGAAAATTGAACTTAAACTAGCAGTATGTGGTACGAACAGATAAAAACTGAAAATACTTAGTAATAATATTTTTAAAAATGTCATAAGTACATATTAAAATAATTCGTTTGACTAGGAATTGAACACTGGTCCTCTAGAATTAATTGTGTTAGTAATTTGTCTTATTTAACATCATTATCAATTTCAACTAAGCACATAGAACAAGGAATTCAACTTGTGCCTTGAAACGAGCCTGGTCGTGCATGGGCACAAATAAAATCTAGAGAAACAGTGTTCAATTCCAGGACAGGCAAATATTTCTAACATGTATTTGACACTTTTAAAAATATTAATAATTAATATTTTCGATATCTATGTAGGTATTTTATAAGGTACTTATAAGAAACTTTAATAACTAGAATACTTACCAGTATCGTTAAGCAGGCGCTGTATTGAATCTTCAGTTCCATCAATCTCTGTGGACATTGCTGAAAAATGACAGTATGTTACCAGTTAGAATTTAAAAACATTATTTAAAAAATAAAGGACAAATTTTACATTTTATATAAAGGAATTATAAATTACAATTTAATTTAGAATTCAAATACAGGTAATACAAAGTATTTTTAATTGTTTTAGATAAGAAGAATACAAGCGTATTTTTTTTTGTCGATATTCCATGTAATATAAATGCAGTGCTATTTCTATATTTTCAAAACCAGAAATACAGTGAAAATCCACTTCATTAATTCTTTTTAAAAATTAATGGGATTTTGCTAGTGAACTCATTACCATATTATTTTTATCCAATTTTATGAAATATATTTCATTTAATGAATTTAGAGATTAACAATTATTCAAGAAAAATGTCTGAAAATTTTACCTGAATTTAATTTTTAGTGTTTAATTGCAACTAAAACCAACACAGTAATAATCATTCTTTAAAGGATTGTGTACGTTGTCGTTAAACCTTTTGTATAAATTTGAGTTCTATGAATCAGTATAAAAATTAATAAAAATACCTAGCTTTGCATGAAATTTAAGACAAGATATCAGCATTAACTTTTTAAGGTAGCATATAAAGATAAAAATTTTTTTTACCTAATATACACATCAGTTCATAGCTGTGCAAATATAGAGTAATAAATAGGATTTAAATAACATTTGTTTTTGTACTGTGAATCATATAAACTGGTAAATACGATAAACCTATATAAAACTTTTCTTGTGAAATTTTCTACTCAATAAATTTTTTCTTTACATTTAGAAATTTAATTTTACTATATACAAATTTGAGTTTATCATAATAATATATTATGCAACAAGGACAACTGAAATTCATTTTTACCTGAGTATGAAGTTTCCAGCAGAATGAACAATTCTAGTTAGTTTACATATGATATGAGAATACTTTTTTAAATTTGCAGACTAAGTTACAAGGAAACAAATTACAACAGTATAAATATTTTTATTTTTCAATATAATTACCTAAAAGACTGATACATTTAGCCTAATGGTTTTCTAAACTTTGCAAACCACTTAAACAGATCTTCTGCAACCTCTTCAAAAAACACGTTGACAACTTCTATAACTTCATTATCTGACTCCCAGCACCTCCCAGCAATGGTGGATTTCAGTTTTGAAAACAAAAAATAATTGCCAGAAGCCAGATCTGGGGAGTATGGTGGTTGTGAAAATGTAACAACAACACACCTTTCTGTAATTTTTTCTCTGCATTTAACCTTAATTTCTTTGCACAATCTATGAAGAAAGGTCACATAGTAATTGCCAGTAATCATTTGGCCGTTTGGTAAATTCAATTAACAAGATTCCCTTACAATCCCAATAAACTGTGGCTACAATCTTTCTTGCAGATTGGGCTGTCCTGAATTTTTTGGGTGGTTGTGAAACATCATGATGTCATTCTTTTGACTACCACTTTTGCTCTGGAACATAATGATGCACCCATGTTGCATCCACGTTTGCTAATCGAGTCAGGAAATTTTCAGAATTTGCCTGGAAACAGATTAGAAGTTGTTATGAGATGCTTAAGCGTGCTTATTTGTTCTCAGCTAAAAGCATTTGGGGAACCCCAGTATGCTGAAAGTTTTTCATCCCCAATTCATACATTAGGATTTTGTAAACACTGGTTTCACTTATCTTTGCAATGCATACAACCTGTTAAACTGTTAAACGCCAGTCATAAACCACAATTTCCTCTACTTTTTTCACCATTTCACTTGTTGCAACAGCTTTTGGACACTCATGACACATTTCGTCATTTGTGGAAGGTTTTCCATGTTTGAATTCTGCAAACAAAACCTTGTTTTTGTCCATGTTTGCCAAATGTCCGAACATTTCTAGTTTGACAACTTGTACTATTGTTTTTGGTTTTCATGGTAACTTGACAAGTGTTACATGAATATGTTGGTAAGTAAGCAGACAAAATTAAAAATCTGTATCTTGAGTCCTTCTGCATTGGGCTATGAAATAAAAAAGCATCCCCGTACATTTTCTACAACTAATAATTAATTTCTGTCATTAGAATGGACCGAATAATAGAATCAAGTTTAACATGAAATTATAAGTGCATGTCAGAGCTTGTTAGAGCATTTTTCATTATGGAACATGTTTCTATGCCACGTAATTAGTGTGTGGTTCACTATACCAATAAATTTATGTGATACATTTAGCATTAAGAGTAGAAAAACACATTAAACTACTACATTTCGTATGCAATCTAGATTTGAACCATCAAAATTAGAATGATACTATAATAATATTTTAGCTGTCACCAGATATATAGGATTTGGAAGCAGGTATGTGTAATTATTTCACAAGGCTCTTTAATATAATGTTGTATTGAATACCACAACATCAAACTTTATTTATATTCTTCTTCATTGTGTGATTTTATTGTACTATTCCAGTGAAAACATCAAATACTTGTTAAAATTCTAAACGATTTAACAAAATGTCTTAGAACAAAATGCTTTTTTGGCAAAAGAAATCTAAAGATTAAATAAGTTTTAAACTATTTGTTTTCTGTGGCCAATGATAGGCTAATATCAAATTAAATTATTACAAATTATTAAAATTAAAACCATCAATATTATTTTATAATCAAATATTTTTTAAAAGTGTTTAAGCACTAATACTGCCTATATTAATATTATTTGTATGGTCAGCTTCTTGAACTATGTGCATGAATACCAGTAAAAGTGTTAATAAAATGTTTGCCTTACAAACCCAGCTAAATTGATTGTCACATTCCAATATTATTCCTAAACTATTTTGAATCTCATAGTAATACCATGATTATGCTTCACAACAAGTCTGTTATGATTCATAATGGTACTAGTAGTATTATGAAACGGAGCAAAGGTGAGACATCACATTGTAGTAGTTGGCTGATAATTGTCGTTAGTACAAAAAAATAGTGTAGAACACACGATTGTTAAGTGCCTTACTACACCAAGCCTCAAAAATTAGCAAAACTCAACACTTTGGGTCTTGTTTTTCTAACTTTTTTTTCATAATATATTATTTTAGTAAATAATTAGAGTTTATTTTTGGCAGGAGCTGACAAATTTTGAAAACAACTTTTATCTATTCATTCAGATTGAAGTGATTCATTATGGGATCTATTCAAATTGTATTCAACCACTAGTGTGTAAATTCACAGACCATCGGGATTGGAAATTGATTAACATTAAACCATTTTTAATTAACAAACGGCAATTTTATAATTTTATAGTGCTCTCTGATTGAAATACAATCCTTTGTTATAAACAAATGGAAACAAGTAATAGCGACATGATAAATGTACATATATTATAGAAAAAGGAGAGGGAAGATAGTTCGCTCAATACTTATTTTCATTCACGATATTAATTTCTCGCCCTCTGGTGCCGGGGTCAAGAAGTACTAATTTTTAAAAAGTGGGAATTTAAATATTATAGATCATATGATCTCCATTTAAATTATTTACCTATATTGAATTAATTGAACTGTTAAGGTAAAACTTAGGTAGATGTAGTGTTTGAGTTAAGGTTTAAATTAAAGAATTGTTCATAAAGGTTTAATTTATTAACAATTCAAAGTCACACATAGCAATACAGACAGGATCAAATTAAATAATACTAGTTTTGTATTTAAAATAAATTAAATATGCTCTTAAAACTACATATTAAAAAAGTAAGTAAAATAGTTACAATTGTACATACATACAAATGACAATTTAAATGCAAACTGATAAAAGATCAGTTGATCTTTTATTACTAATAATAAAAAATACTTGTAAGCAATTGCAAAAATTTAATTAAAATTGTTTAACTGAAAGTACCCCTTTATTTTACAAAAATACAAGACATCATTGTTGCCGAGAAATGGGTAATATCTTCCCAGTGTCCAACTGGCAATGAAAAATGCTTTCTGCACATTGTTTCTAATAATTAAAGCACTTGAAATCTGCAAGGCATATGAATCCAATAGATATAATTTAAAAAAATCTTTTAAAATTCGTAATCCAATTTACTTTATCAAAGGCCTCTCTGGTTCATTGTAGGAAATCTATTTCAAACTGCAGTTTTATTGTTGCAATTTGGAACACAGCAAATTCTTACACACATTCTTTAACTGTAAATTAATAAACCCAAATTAAAAATATTTGATAGTGTTAACAATCGAATATTAATACTTACATAAATAAATATAAATGATTTGGTAAAAAGTACCTATAATACAGATACAATGACAAACGAATGACATTTGAGATGCACTTTCTTAAGTGGGGATATGCTCCAAACACGGGAAAATCTTTCATTTAAATTAATTATGCACAGTACACTCAAGTGTCTAGGCTGAGAAATATTATATTATTGACAATTTTATAATACATTTGAACAGTCCCTAGTACATTTTGTTGAAGATAATTATACAATTGCAAATGATAATAGTTAACAAACAATTTGGAGTTTATTTCAAATCTTTGTAGAAAAAATTGGATATGCAAATCGTAAAAGAAAATATTTAAAAGACGTACCTTTAAAATTCTACTTGTTGTACTTGCTCCATAATATATTATTATTTTGCCCTTCTAAACAAATAACTACATACTTGGTATAAAATAAATTAATTTTATAAAATAATTTCCAATTTACAATTTGAGGCATTGTGAAAATATATATTTTTTGTTATTTAAAAGCATATAATTCCTTTTTACTAATGTTTATTTAAATGTTAATATTATTCATTAAATTTATTAAAGCTACATTTAAACTCATAATATGCAACACATATTGCATGTAGTAAACAGCCAGGATTAGCTACTGTACAAAAAATAATTAAATTTGTAATTATTAAGGTGTTTGTGCTTGATATTTTGTTGATTTAAATATAATAAAACTTATAATAGAAAGTTTAGCCAATCTTGAAAAATTTTAGTAAACTTTGTAACTTTCATTTCTTTACTTATGTAAGACTACTGTAATTTGGGTTGCCTACAACAAAAGAGGAAAACTGTACTTTTGAGATGGGGTTAAAGAAATAATTTTCAATACAGATATTTCATTTCTAAATAAAATGAATTATTTAAAAATATCCAAACAATAAATATGTATAATTTATGTATGGTTAAATTTTTTTGAACTTCAGATGACTTTAAATTTTAAAAACTTGAGTGATTTGCATAAAAGTAAACAGTGTCTATATACTCTTTGATAAAAGTCAATTAAATGTTTATTTACAATTGGATACGTAAGTTCTATACTCAATGTTATCTTCATTCATACTTGCTTAATATTTATTGAAGATTATACCACTTTTAGGATGTACCTATTTGTCAGTAGTAGATTTTATATCATACCTCTGATGTAATTGCATCTTAACTAAAGTAAATGGAGTTGATTTCTGCTTTATTGAAACTATAAGTTTATCTTAATCATTAGGTTCTTCTGCGTTTCCTGCTTTTCTTTTCGATAAGTGCAATATCTTAATTATTTGGTATATAGGAATTTTCTCATATTGGAAAGAGATATTTATTGGAATGAAAGATCTTGAATAGATGTACTAGAACATAAAGAAAGTGAGTATAATGTGATTTTTATTCTTTTTTGGACATCCATCATTTATTAATGCAAGATGTGTGGATAGAAAGATTTTATTATTAATATAATGAAGTAACATAGACACCACATCTTTGCTTTTGCTTTAGCTTCAGTATAGGTGTATATGAGTACATCATTTGTTCCAACATGATGAATACCAAAAATATTATACCACATGATTATTAACATCACATTTAAAAGCACAGGAGATACTAAGAGTTCATGCCAATCATAACAATTGGTTTAGTGTGTTGCTACAAGGATAGACATAAGTACCTATGTAGGTTTCATAAAAAGTCTATGGATAAGTGTTGTTTTAGTTTTACAATTCAGCTAATATAGTGATTTTTGGCAAAAACATATAATAATAAAATAGATATAATAGCAAATTACAAGATGGCAGTAAAATCTCATTTTAGCCAATTTTGGACATGCTATTTTTAAAAGAATCATTTCAATTATAATCAAATATTAATCTTTTATTTCTTGTAACAAAACACTTACTGTAGTTATATTGATTATGAAAGGAAAATATTGTTTTCAATTTTGGAAAACATGTCAATGCCTACAAGTAACTTTGAAAAACTATAAGTTAGCAAAATTGCGTCAGGTATAGTCATCATTAATATACAGTAAAATCTTATTTACATTATAAAAATTAAGATTTGGTGAGTATAATTCTGTAAGAAGCTTGTTATACAATTAATTTAATATTTAAAAACTATTAAAAGAAGTTTAAAAAAATTCTTATTTGATAGTTGTTTGTAATAATATTGCTGAATAATGGATATGTGATGTTGGAAGATATAATTATTAATGTATGTGACATGTTACATTAAATGAATATGGGGTTATGGAAAACTATTTGTTTCCTATTGTGGGTACTTTTATAGTTAATAGAAAATAAAGATTTGGTTCATGACTGATATAAAAATGTTATTATTTGTAAGTTAGGATTAATTCATTGGAAATTGTGAATTGCCATGAAACATATATTTTATTTATTTTTGTGGAGGATGTTCCATTAGAACATGGTAAGTTGTGATATTCAACATTTAAGTTGGTTTCAAAATTGTAAGTATAACGATTTATTAAAACTTTTCAATTTAAGATGCATTGGCTGCTTTCTTAAGAACAGCAATATTTGCGAAAGATAAAATATTTTTAAATATAAATTGCAACAATTGTTGAAATAAATATTATCCCTAATGAAAACGTTGTAGCTTTAAGTACCGATATTGATAACAGTATTGTGTAATTACAAATTTTTTAATGTTTAATGTTTCCTTTTCTATGTGTACAACATAGCGATGGTTATATTTTTTGCTTAAAAATTAATGTTTGAGTGTGTATGTATGTAGTTCTGATTAAACAGTAGTTTAATAATGAGATTACAGAAATTTGTAAAGGAAATGTACTGTACCTAATTTTCAGTATCTATACTAAGAACACACAAAATTAGTTATATAAGTTACTTCAATGGAAATATTATAATGAGTTCATTTTGACAACTAAGTAATTTTACATTTTTTTAGCATTTCATAACTAATAAAATAAGAAAATGTAGTTTCCCATTGCTCTGTACATGTGGTTTGTCTTTTAAAAATTTTTTGAACAAATAATCTCCAAAGTTATAGTAGGTATTCTGTAAAATTTTAAATGTGACATAAGATAGTCCAGGGTTTGTCTATTCATCTCTATCAAAAAGTGGAAGCTGTAATATACCCATTGTTTTAAGTATCAAATAAAGTAGGGATGTAACATGCTCCTTTAATTGTAATTTAATAATACTACACCTTCATTTTTGCTTCCTGATCCCATGGGAAACAGAGGTATTGGTTAAAATGTAACCCCTTCCTCCTTTTTTTTGAGAGATTTTCATGTTTTGAGGTTACAGAAATCAAAAAATGTGAAAATCTTAATCGAGGATGTATGCGTGTGTGTGCGTGCGTGTGCGTGCGTGCGTGTGGTGGTACGTGCGTTCGTGTGGGGGTACATGCAGTCGTGTGGGGGTACGTGCATGCGTGTGTGCGTGCGCGCGCGTGCGTGTTTATGTGTATCTGTGAATACACAGCATACACCGTTTGTCTAATTTATTTAAACTTAAAAACTGAGTAAGGTGCTACCCTAAGAGTAGTCATACACAAAACGGCGCAAATCGCTCTACCAGAAGTGGTACTTTAGAAGATTTTGTGATAGGGCATGTGAACAGGCAGGTGTCTATATCGTTTATGCGATTGTATTCAAAAAATTGAGTTATTTAAAAATATTCCTATAACCTTCCATTGGATCTTGATTAAGTTTACATTTTGAATTACTCGCAATATCCTAGAATGTATATAATGATATACAGCGGCTCTCAAAATTATTTGAACGGGTAGTAAAATAAAACAAAATCTTTAAAAAACTAAAATTTATAATGTAATAAATCTAAAAAAGTTACAAAATATTAATAAAGATATACCCGTATAATAAACACATCTAGAACAAAAATACCTTTGAATAAAAATTATTACCAAAATAAACAATCTTTAGCAAATAATAGATAGTTTTAATGTCACAAAAATATTTGGGCATTAATGTTACATGTATGGATGAATGTTGAAAACTAATATTTAGTATGCATTCTTTTGTCCTGTATAACACTGTAAACGATTTTTAAATGATTTCACTAATTTTTTTTGTATAGGCTTTATCAATCTTTAGCAATTCTTCTTGTAAGGCGCATTTAAGTTATTCTGCATTGTCTATATCATGTATACGGAGTTAAACTTCAAGTTCATGTCGTAAATTCTTAATAGAAGGTCCGGTGATTGAAGGTTTTTTTGAGTTGCTGTGAACATTACAGGATAGCTAGTTTTATAATTTGGTCATAAGCTTGCAGTTGTTATATTGCTAGAATTTATAAATTTGTGGCATCTCTAATTTCTCTGCTGAAAGATTTAAATTTTGCCTTAAAATATCTAGGTAAGTATGTTTGTTAATGTACTATCAATAAATATAAGATTCCCGGTCCATTTGCGGCCATATAACGCCATACCACCATCGAATTTCTTCCCTGTACCTCTGTACAGCCTGTCTCGATGCATAACTTCGACCGAGAACGAAGTTATATATGGAGATAGGTTTGTATAGAGCTACAACAAAAAAAATTGATTTCAACATTTAAGCAAGGAAGAAATTCAGTGGTAGTATTGAGTTCTGCGGGCGCGAATGGACCGGAAATCTTGTAATTATTATTGGTATCATGATTCAATACTAGAGATTGTGCACTTGTTTTGGAATTTTCTTGAACGTCAAGGGCACAATTTCTGTGTTTTGACGACCAGACTTGGGCAAGTTCTTAACAGAACCAGTTTTGTTGAATTTTGCAACAATTTTTGTAACCATTGATTTGTAGATTGCCTCACGCTTGTGATAAGTGCGATTATAAAGGGTACATACACATGTGATCGTTTTATATCATCATAACCCACCATCATCAGAATGGCAATTCGCTCTGTGTCATTTAGTTGCGTCATTATTAGCGAACGAAGTGAGTAAATTCTTAATTAAATTAAATTAAATTAACCAAACCAAACTTGCTTCAAATGTCAAAACTGTGTCACTTGATTAACAAAAGCAAATTGAAAATATTCATTTATATTTTTTGAAATCGTATCCATTTGCAAACTTGAGTTTTTCATTTCGATAGGGTATCATTTAATTTTACTATTAGGAAGGCGATAATTTGTAATCTTCTGATAACCCTCCACTTGCATAGTACTTAAATCTAATTAGTTCATTCTTTATGATTGCAAAATATGGATATTTTATAGCCACTACCTAGTATGCAATTTCAAATTTTTATATCTACTAGAACAGAGATAATTAATTAACCGGTTCCAGACTTTTGGCAGACCCTATGTATACAGAGTATCCAGGATATAACGCGAATTAGTTAAAAGCAGACACACAAAAAAATGCTTATAAACTATGTGCCTAAATTGCATAGTTTTCGAAATATTTGCAATTGAAGTTTCAGCCCGGTTTTGCTTTTTACATATAATATTATGTATTTGTTGTGGAATTCACCGCTACGAATAGATACACATCAGCACATTTCGCGGAAAACACGTGCGCTGTAAAGACTGCGAGATTCGGGAATTGTTGACCCTAACTTTAAAGCACGTGGGCGCGAAGACCGCAGATGATATGAATGTTGAAGATATCCGCGTACAAATAGTAGAAGAAAACTCTGACGTATTTATTATTTTCATAGCTATGACAAAACAATTTTTTATTCAAAGTAAAATTGCATTATAAATCCTTCTTTTATAATTAATTATGATTAGTAAATTTAGTTAGTTGGGGAAAAAGTCACAGGCACTGTAAAGCTTTATAAATATTCAAAACGCGAATAGGTATTTCAAATTTTTAATTATTATTTATTTTATAGAGTAATTTGTAAATGATATTAAGTTTACAAACGTTTCCAGCACAAACCTTTCCGCAGCGTACCTATTTAAAGACATTTGAAAATTTATGTATTACGTTAAAATATCAAAAAAGAATAAAAAATTTGTATCCAGTAACTGAATAGTTATTTATTTCATAAACGTTCGTAAATTAAGTATCATTTATAAATAATATCATGTTCATTATGCATTAATTAAATAAATTAATTAACGCGTAATCCACATAAGAAAATATTATAGTTTAATTAAATATTAAAATTTAAAATATTTTCTTACATATTTTTTTGTAAAATAAAACCAAGTGTTAAAGTTTCACAAGTGCAAAGCGCCAGTTAGAAATACAACTCTAAAGAAATCCGGACAGGAAGCAATAAAATTTAGAGCCTATATAAAACTTGCAACTATTGCTAGAAGCTGTGGGAATTTTGTCGATTTCTGAAATAGAAAGAAACAGATCAACGGTTCAAAATACCTAAACAATGAATTCACAAAAATTCGTTGCCATGGAATCAAAAGGTTATATATTATCAAGCACCACCAAAAATCGATGTCTTTGGCTTCCAGATTTAAATCTACATAGTTAGATTAAACGAGTGAGTAAGGCCTGTGCCAAGGTAGAATGAAAATGACTAGTTGGTAAATAGTACTTGATGTCCTAATTAAAGATACAAGTCCAGCGAAGATATCATTTTCAAAATCAACATAAGGCAGTAAAGAATACGATCCTAGACCACAAATATTTTGGACAGCTTTGATTTGCCAAAATAATCTACATATCAGCACGCAACAAATCCAAATTTGCGAAGCACCAACGAGTCGTATAAAATAACACAAGCGAACGAAAACTACTTTATGAAAGTAAAAATTTAAAAATTTAAATAAACCAAAGTGAATAAATAAAATTTGTATTCGCTTCATTTAAATTTTTTAAAAGCTTTATGAACTATAAATTTTATATTGTTTTTATCATTTTACGAATATCACGTCGAGAAATCAATTATCAAAGGTTAACGGCTTGAAATCCGACACATTTATTAATTGTTTTAAATTTCATTTTTAATGAAGTAACTTGCTTATTCTAAATATTGTGTGTTTGAAATAATTAATATTTGTTTAAACTTAGATCTGGTTTTGGCTTACGACAAAAATAAATAACGTACACGAAGTACAATTAGGATAATCTTACTAAATCCCTTTTTGAAAGGAACTCGAACCTTTTAAACATTTATAGGTGGAAACAGCCTCTAAAACTTGAATTTTAGAAACAGTTATAAAAAAATATTATTTGCTGCATTGTTTAATATTAGTGCACGCTAACCAGTTAATTATTAATAGCAAATATAATTATGCAACGCAGTAAACAGCCATAAAAGAAATAAAAATTTAAAACTTGAAATATCTGTTGGCATTTTGAGTATTTATAAAATCTTATTATCTCCTATGGATTTCTACTTAAATTAACTAAGTTTACTCATTATTTTTGTTAAGGCAAAAACAAAATAAAAACAATAATCTAATAATTAATTATTCAAAAATTTATAGCGCAATAATGTTTTCAAATTATTACTGCAAGGATATTTTTACACGGCTGTTATCATTCATCGATAGTAAAATAAGCCGATTAGAGTTCAGTAATATGATACTAAATAAATAAACATAGTTTCTGTAGTGTACATACAACACATGAAGAATGTAGGTCATTACAAATCCCGATTTGTGATTAATATTTACGCGAAAACTTGTAAAATTTTTTTGTCAAGGCAGATTAAAATTTCATATAATTTTGGGTTCTCTAAGGGTCCATCTACATGTGCGTTAAATAATGCAGCTTATATCCTGGACACCCTGTATATAATTTGAATTGAGTTTAGATTGGCCCCACGTTGGGCTTCACTAAATACAGTATTTTAAATTTTGTGAATTATATTTGCTTTGCCACAAGTTTTACTTGTTTTAAAATACCATATTTAATTAAGCCCAGCGTGGGACCAATCTAAATTCAATTCAAATACTATATTAATGGCACCTAAGATCGTGAACATGTTTAGTTTAGAATAGGACAGAGGCAATTTAATTGAATTTAAAACGTATTGAATTTAAACGGTATTTAATTGAAAAAAATGGAAAAACAAGAAATAAGTTTGAATGAAGATTACAGAAGAAAGGGCATAAGAAATGAGGATGAAACAAATGACCCAACAAAACAAAAAGCAGATGGAATTGTGGGATGAATAATATAGAAAGGAGCCCCGTCAGTTATTCGAACAAATGATGCAACAGAATAGAATTGATCATTAACAAAACAGAGGAAGTAAATATAATAATTAACAAATGACCAAACGAATGTTCTAATGAAGTAAAAATGTGAAACAACAGTGGTTTCAACAAATTAATAAAAAATTGGACAAAATAATCCAAATTTCGGAACAACATAACCAAACGTGGAATGACACGAAGAAGTTAAACAAAGTGAAATCAAGATAGAAGATATGAAAGAAGAAGTCAAAGAGATGGTATCGGAAACAGAAGGAGAGTTACACAAGACCGAGATCAATAATAAAGTTGAGGGTGCAAAAAGAAATTAAGGAAGACATACATGCAGTTCGAATTCAGGAAATAGAACAATACGTTATTAAGAGTGAAATTAGACAAAAAGAATTATAAAATCAAGCGGATAACATAAAAACGAATGGAAAGGTATAGATCAAATCGCAATAAAGTTTTGCGGTGATACGAAATTGTGTCTAAAGAATTTTACAAAAACAAATATCCAGCAAACAAAGAAATTAATTTTTGACAATGAAATCTATTTTAGTGATCAAAGCTATAGAACATTTTGTACAGAAGGTGAAATAATCTCGGGATACTGTGGTATTGTGCATCCACAAGCAAATTTATCTGAGCCATATATATAAGAAGCCATTAAATATTACGAATGTTACTACATAATACACGACATACCGAATGGTCAAAGTATTTACCGCTGGTAGAAAATTTTATAAATGAAGTTCAGAACACATTAACCGAAGTAGTGCCAATTGAGTTGATGAAAACGACTCTAAGTAGCAGCAAACTGCTAAAAAGTATATGAATAAAGAAAATGCTAATTTAGCATTGGAGATAAAGTCATGATCAGAAACTTACGCGTAGCAAGTAGGCCCAGAATATTTATGTAAAATTATTGTTACCATTTGCAGCTCCGTTTGAAATAATAAACAGGTTCAGAGATGTGTACGAATTGACATTCATCGACTCTGATAAGATCAGAGGAAGATTTATATTTCCATGTTTTATGAATATGTAAAATCATAATTAATTCAAATTTAGAGACGAGGTATGTGTTGAATTAAATCACAATAAGTTATCTAAAAGTTAATTAAAACAAAATTAGATTAAAATACAATCATGTCAGTTCAAATTGTGGAAATTTAAATAAAAAACCATTAAACAATATATTTGATTTAAATTTAGGCAGAAAAATGTACTATCGATAATTATATTTCAAATAGCGCACCAGAAAAATTGAATCGTGACAGTTTGGAAGCTTAATGGACTCCAATAAAAGTTTAACGGGGTTTTCTGAATGTAAACAGGTAATATAAATGTACACAAGATGCATTATAGTCAAAGCATTTACGATTTCGAAAGATTTCAAGTCTAGAATACGTATAAAATAAAATTATGCAACTGTGAAACATGTACGATAAACAAAAAATTAAATTAACAGAAAGTACAACAGATCAAAGCACAAAATATCAACAAAAATTGTAAACAAATATTAGACAACATGTTATAAATTTAAATAAACCTTAAAGTTTAAACCAATTAATTTTATATTATAAGTTTTGGCAATTTTAGATTAAAAACACAAACTTAAAGTTTTACTTATAAGTTAAAGTTAAAAATAGATTTAAATACATATGTATATAAAGTGAAAAAGGTATGAACTTTATTGTTATTGTAAAATTTTGTGCAAAAGTGGACTTTTAATATGACATTTGCGGGTGATATGTGCCGCAGTTTCAAATCATTTTACTGAACAACAGATAGGGTGCCTACAACAATAAAGACACACAACATGTAATTTAGGACAAACAAGACTTATCTGGACAAATCCTATTGGAAGATTGAACTAATTTAACAATTGAGCTTGAGGTTTTTTTTAACATTGTGTGCTTTTTAATTTTGTACATAGGAAAAAAAGTTGCAGTAAATTCTAAGATTTGCTGACTATGCAAAATATTTCCCAATTTTCATTAACTTTTAGACCTTGCAAACAAAGGTGTCGTTGAAAATGCTAAAATTTATTAAAATAAATACCAATAACAATTTAAGCCTTAAAAATTTAAGGTAAAAATGTAGTGCACTTAAAATCAAAATAAATATTACAATAATATTTAAATGTTGAATAAATAAATTGACAGAAGATTCATTATAAAGATTCCAATGATTATAACAATAAAAGTACATCGGAGGACATTTTGTAAAGCATAAAAATTAAATAAATCTACGAGGAAAGTAAATAACTTGAAACAAAACATACTTGAACTAAGAAGTCAACATGTGTGTTAACACGGTGTATGTAGGTGTTTAGATCGCTAACTACAGTGACTGTAACTTTAAGGTGATTGCCTACATGGGAAACGTTGCAGCAGTATATATTATGAAACCATAGACATTTCAAAGTAAGTGAAAATTTATTCATCGTTTTTTAACACAGAAAAGTTAGTTGTATAGCTTTGGTGGTAAATCTTTAAAGTAAATTTACTGGATATATTAGTTATACAAATTTTCCTATTCTAATTTAAACGGAAACCCAGTAATTTTAGATTTAGGTGGTAAATCTAATCTTAAGTTTCAACTAATTCATGATTAAGAAATTTTATCTCTATATATGAAGTTGCTTGAGTCTTTTATTTTTGTTTACAGTTTGTGTTAGCAATTGAATTTCGTCAATTTATTGAATAGATTACTAGATACAGAAAAATCTAATTTTTTTTACCTATTTTTAATTAGTTCTTTATTGAAAAGTTGTGTTATATGAGAATACGTTTAAATTCCGTTCATTTACGCCTCAGACAAATAATTTGAATTTAAACGGAAACAATTTTGTTATATCTAAATTTGAATATTTGAAATATAAGTGAACAAATGATTGTATCATTTTTGTTCAATGATAGAAATATACAAGTTAATATTTTTAAAAATATGACAAAAGCACAGTTGTAATAGAGTAAAGGTAAGTTACGACTTATTTAATTTACATAGCGCCACTAGCGATAGTATATAACGAATGAAACAATTTGAGTAGGCAGCCCAATATGCAGCCGATTTAAATTTTAAACGTAAATAGCAGTATAAATAAATTAATATAATGCATAAATATCTATAATCAATTCAAAAAATTAAAAAGATATATATCTTTATCAATATTGACATATTAGCGATTTAAAGCTTAAAAGTTTAAAAAGTGAGATAAAAACAATAATCACCGTTAAGTAGGTCTTAGTATTTTATACTTATATTATTAAAAGAAGTAGGTGCTCGATATCTATTAAAGTGTACACTTAATATTTTTAAATTTTAAATATGCATTGGAAGAAATTGCTTTTTGTAATCCGTTTGAAAGGTGATTGGTCTTCTTATAATTTTTGTTTTAAACGTTTAATTTCTAAATTGCATTGTTTTTATTAAAAATTATTTAGTGTAGTCTATTATTATTTATTCTGGGTTCATGCATGTATTTAAGGCGAAGCGTACTACATTATTTATATGCATATTGCATACCCTAGGTAGGACGAATATAACACAGATCACCACGTATACAATTCCTTATAAAAGAAATGTAAACTTCTGGACAATATTAACGGATCACTTAATTTATCCCGATAACTAATGTCGATGTTTTATTTGAATTTACTTCTCATTTGAATAGTCGGTTTTGCAGCTGCTGTTACTTAAAATAATTGTTCTTGTATAGCAGTTTTTAAGTAAAAATAAGTCTGTTTGGTATAGTGTACCAATGTATATTAAATTACACGAAAATAGTGTAGCGGTACCTAAGAGCTGCAAGTGGCAAAACGAGGCGTGACAGAGTAAGGAATGAATGGGTGATGGATATGTGCCAGGTGAAGGAGACACTGCCTGAATTGTACAAAAGAAGTGCTTTAAGATGGTTTGGACATG
>JAHWXV010268618.1:0-11427 GCA_024586415.1 Phrixothrix hirtus | reverse complement strand
AGATTTCAAAGCAATGAAAACCAAAAAGGATATTTAAGTTATATTAAAGGAACGTTGGTAATATTTATTTATAGCGGCTTCTTAACAAGACAAAGTTCTTAAAAAAACTAAATGAAAGAAACTTAAAGTGCTATTTATATAGATGTTGCGGAACAGTCGAGTTGTATTAAGGAATTCAATTACATAGAATGATGATGTTATAAATTCCAATGCCATAACTCATTGCAGTAAGCTTAAATTTATTTAGGTATCAGTTGTAATAATAAGTCATTCGTGATTACTTCATTTATATCAGCACCATCGAATGTTACAGAATCTTCTACAAAATGCCTATTACCTGTAATGTTATTACAATACAAAGTTATTGAAATGATTTTTAACGAAATTTAGAGTACTAAATACGACAGCTAAAATCATATGCACACAAAAAAGTTCTTTAGTAATAAAAAAATGTAATCGAAGATGTATTTAATTTTGAAATTTTTTGTTCTAACCCCCACTGCGTCCAACCCCTTTTTCCAATCACCACCAAAAGTTTTAAATTTAAGAAAATCTGCCCTAGTTTATACCGTCTGAATTTGAGAGCAGTCCGTTAAGTAGTTTTTAAATTATCATGAAGAAATCGATTCCGGTCATTTTATAAATCCCCTTTATTGGAAAATAACTCCGTAAGAAACATATACCACTATATGCAGTTAAATGCATTCTTTCACAGAGTTTAACCAACAATAAATGCTAACTTGGAAAATGTTTGTTCCGCTCCCCACTCCAAACAACCCTTTTCACCGATCACCATCAAAAATCTTTCACCTCGTGATATGATAATCTCCCTTAATTTAAAAATCCATTTTGAATTATTGTGGATTAATCGATACCATTGATTTTTTAAAATCCACTATATCAAAAAACAACTCTATAAAAAAATATACCACTGTATGCACTTATATAGATTCTTTCACATAATCTAACCAAAAATATATATTATCTTGAAACGCTTTTGTTCCCATCCTTACTTCAAATAACCCCTTTCGCCCATTACCACCAAAATATTTTCAACTCGCGAGAAGCTTCAGTGCTTTGTAACCTCTTGATTTAGTAGCAATCTATTGAGTCGTGTTTAAGATATTGTAAACAGACAGACAGGCAACATACTAAAATTAGCATAAAGTAGCAATGTTCAGGGATCCCAAACATAAAGATTTATTAAAATGGACATACGTAAAATGTTGAATCATTCTAATAACTTTCTATGCATCGTATAGTGAGCAAGTTAAAAATATATTTAGGGACGGTTAGAAAGTAATCGACAAACAAAGCGAAACTCTTCTTAATTTAGTTCTTTTATTTCTTTAAAAGCGAAATCTAACTTTACACCGAATTCAACAAAGTCCTTATATAATAAATGCTTTTAAGTTTTAAAAATGTAAAAAGTACTCCACGAAATTATCAGATACTTTAAACTGAATTTAGGTTAAATAATTTCAATAGTTCACTAAATTATTAAATTATTATCGAAAAGAAAAGTAAGCAAACGTTCATGATAAAATCTAATCATCAAGATAAATAATTTCATTTTTCATGGAGCTAGGTGGTGCTAGATCTAAAGAAACTAGAACCAGATTTTGAGACAGTTTGAAGTAATAGAGGGGCTAAGGTATTAGTCTCCACTAAATTGGTGGTACTGCCTATAATGAATGTGTAGCTACCGTTTCAAATCCCTCAAGAAATTAGGGGGGGGGGGAAGATAATGTTACCTTATCCCCCTCCCGCCCACCTGAAAAGAAAATGTTATATCGCAATTATCTTGGAGGTGCTAGCTTTTTATTTAGTGAAGCTAGATGGTGTTAGCTTAAGACATTCTGAAGCTAGTTTTTAAAACAAATTAATCAACTGGGTGGAGGCAAGTTAACGGACCCTTTACTAATCAATACCTTCATATAAATTATTTAGTCCCTTTTTGCATAAATTCAATGAGCCGTCGCTTCTCATGCCTGAAAAATGTTTGCCGTCAATTTTCCAACAGATAGTTGAATACGTGCCTTTCTTGGAGGTGGAGGTCATTTATGAATGCATTGTTTAGATTCAAATTTTGTTTCAAAGATCCTATGATGTACCCAAGTCTTGTCGCTTATCACAATTTTTGCCAATAAATTGAAATGCTTGTCCAAAGTTCCCAAGAGCATTGCAAAAATTGCAACTCCGTAATTTTTGATCAGGTGTCAACAATCGTGAAACTCATATTGTCACACCGTTCGCACAGCGGGAAAAATATCGTAGAGAAATTGTAACACATGGAATAGGAATTTCTTAACCAAAGTTGGTAGATCTGTTGGGCTGGCATTAAGTAATAATTGTGTGTGATTAACTTTTGAGATCAAGTTGTAATGAGATAACCGCACATTTGACAGTTATAATTTTTTGCTAACTTTTTCGGCCTGTATTTTTCGTACGATTTGTTGTTTTGTTTCATTGTTAATTAACATTATGTTTTATGCTGTTCTTTTGTTAACGTGTTTTGTTTGTTTGATCATGCCTAGAGTACGACAACGAGGATATTAGCGTCAATTAAGCGAATTTGACAGAAGTCGAATAATTCGTTTGCGCAAAACTGGTTTTTCATTTGGGTAAATTGCTAACCATGTAAATCGAAATCGGTCTAATGTAATGTGAATATGTCGTGCATGGTTTGAAGACAGCCAGGAACATTGTAAAAGAGGAACCGAGGCTTCAAGAAAAACGAATGACCGTTAAGATCGTCGCTTAAGACAACTGGCATTTAGAGAACGATTTTCCTCTAGTCGGGCAATTAGTGACCAATGATTTGGTGAAGAAGGTCGCCTTGTCACCCTTAGAATTGTTTATCGCCGAATCTAAAGTTTCGGGTTAACATCATATCGTTCGCAACTTGTGTTTCCTTTGACTGCAGAACATTTCCATCAACGGTTACAATGGTTCAATAAACGATCTCATTGGAATCTTGAATGGCGTCGTGTTGTCTTTAGTGACGAATCTAGATTTGGTTAGGAATACACGACGGTGGTATGAGAGTTGGAAGAAGGCGGGGTGAACGATGGAATTTTCGATTTACAGTTGAGAGGAAAGTACACTGCACTGTGGGTGTTGTGGTTTGGGGTGCGATTACTTATGGCAGCAGGTCTCCCTTGCTGTTCATTCGAGGCAATATGACATCACAACGGTATATTGCGGAGGTGGTTGGAACACATCTTCTGCCATACTTACAAGAGCTCGAAAATCCATTATTCCAGCAAGATAATGTACGTCCACATGTAGCAAGGTTTTCCTTGAACTTCTTTGACCAGGCCCAGATTCATCTTTTGCCCTGGCCTCCAAGATCTCCAGTTCTTTCTCCCATTGAACGTGTATGGGAAATAATGGGTAGAAGTTTGCGGAATTTGCTGCGTCCTCCTTTGACTTTGAAGGCCTTGAAACACGAGATGCAACTTGCATGGGAGGAAATATTCTAAGACGAGATAAAACCACCTTATTCAATCAATGCCTCGGCGTGTAAATGAATGTGTAAATCAGAGAGGCCGCACCATACATTATTAACAATCATTATAAAATTTTGTTTAAGTAATAAAGATTTCTTCCCAAATTTGATCATTTATTACTACAACGTAGGTGAATATTCCTACCAAATTTCATCTTGAAATTTCAACCCCTATTTGTTGTTGCAATTTCTATGTCACTGAGTATAATAATGCTTGCTACTGCTAGCTGATAGTAACTGAGAGTAGGGATGGATCGTAGGGCAGGTGTTAAACGAAAGCAGTTAAGAGTTTCCAAGAAATGCAGTCGTTAGTAGCGAAATAAATAGTGAAGAGTGATGCCTGAATCTAGGTCACAGATATAACCAATATTCCGTAAGGAAAACAAAGTACAAGATTAAAAGCGTGAACACGGTATAAGTTATTGTCTAAATAAAAGAAAATATTCAATATCAAAGACACCAGAAACGGTAGATTTATTACGAATAACCTAAATATCAACATTTGAATTGTAAATATAAAGAATTTTAGCAACATTACACCCAGTTTATAAAAATTTACTTTTCGGATAACGTACTAAAATTTGCTGTTTTAAGAGCTGACTTCCTTTTAGACGTGATTAGCTAATAACGTTGATTTGCAAACCAATTTTACCTAATACTCCCTTATCACGTAAGAAAAAAACACTCTGAAGTTACGTTTCTGATAATAATTGTAAATCAACTCAATATGATCCGAGAAAACATGTATTACAATAATTAAATTAGTACATGATAGTATTTAATGTATTTTAACAGCTAGATAATTTAAAACAATCGCCGATTTAACGATCAGGTTTGTTTTAAAATGTATGACACTTGTAGTTAACAAGTAAAATTAAATTAAGAACAATCAATAAGAAAGTAATTTCATAATATTTGGTTACAAACGAATTTAGAATAATGTTCGGAGCAAAAGTCAGTAAGAATGTAAATGAATTTATTTCACTTACCTTAAATTAGGTTCTCCCGGTGAAGATCGACGGACGGTACACAACTATCTCTCCAAGGATGCAGTTAGAAGCCCCGGACCGTAAGGAAACTGTCACTGATTCTGAATAGGAACCAAATACAGGTAGTCATCTGCGTAAGCGTTTCTTCTCTGAGTGACTCAAATTTTCAGAGGGCAAACTCAAATTCTTTATTAATCAACAGGAACGCTTCTACTGGTTTCTTATCCAACAAATTGGGAGAGGGGGAGGATCCCATTATAAAGAAAGACGACAATGTACAATTGATCCTTAAGATTGAACGAAAGAAATAACAACCTATTTATTTGAAATAACCAGATGGTACATAACTAAGGTCAATGGCGCATCTTCATAAGAAATTGAAACGCATCAAGTCTAAGTGCAGGAACGCCTTATCCAATTATTGAAAGCTCTGTATTAAATAATATATAAAACTATAGTAAACGTTATAGGTGTTAAATATAAAGCACTGAAATTGTAGAAACGCTAACAGCGAGTGCGGCTAGATACTGTAGTGCTAGGACAGACTCGAAACACCGGCAGAAATCGCTGTTGATAGTTCCGTCGAAGGTAATGCTGGGGACCGCATTACATACGTTGGTTGGGGCGTCATTGCTCAAGTCACGACAAAGGATATGCTCAACCGGCGTCAACCAGTGAGCCAGAACTAGTTGCTAGTGTTTATTTACCCTTAACGTACTAGCTAATCCAATGATAGGAACTAGCCCCACTCTAGGTCCTCAGAAGTGGCGCAGGTACCATACGAACCGGCTCCCATTTCTATAAGCTTTACAGGTAATATTTACTGCTAACTTAATATTTAAAATAAAACAAATAACTGGGAAGACGTTTAACAGTATAATCAAATTAATTGCAAAATAAAAGCGTCACAAATGTTATGACTAATATCCAGCGCAATCGCTCCCCATAGGAATAAATCAAAAGGTTGTACAGCTCAATTCAGCTACACTAGGTCGCCAATTAAACGTAGTTAAGATAGACGATCCAGCATATCGATCAAACGAGCAAGTACGGTGGAGACGCAACCATCCTCCATTTACTAAGTTTCATTGGGAAAAATACAGTATATAAATATCTCTTACAAGGACCCTCGGTTGTTACTACCGAAGACTAAGGTTTATATTTCAGACAAGGCTTGCTTCTTTCCGTGGTAAGGAACTAAGTCCCATCAAGAAGAGAGCATATAGCACTGGAAGCGTTGGTGAATACTATAGGTTTCAACACGCGCCTTACAGCACGCAGGTGGGGGTGGTTATAGATACTCCATTAGGGAATAAGCTTGTCCCTATCCCGGATCTATACCAGTAGGGTACACAATCGATTTCAGGGTCTCTAAAAAAGGGGACTCTTCGATTCCCACTTGGTGGTTATTTGCGGGACCAAATACACACCCTCACGGCCGCGCAAATCGCGTTGTTACCTATCTTGGCTCGTCTGCCAAAAGAAGCTTTGCTATTCTCCCAGGCGCACTTAAAAAATTATAATACCTTTTTTTACAAATTTACTTATAATTTTTTAACGGAAAAAGATAGAAAATTTTTTTTATTAACAAAATCTGTTTATAAAAATCAACTCTTTTTAAATATGCCAAAATATAGGTATGTTTCAGGGGAAAAATTCGATGACGTCATTGCCTCAGTTTAAAAACATGAAAAAATATGCAAAATTGACCAAAAATGGACCTTACTCAATCCCATTTAAGAACCTCTTTTCAGATGTTTCCTATCGTTTTTCTTTTTCTTTTTCTTCTCGTGGAGCTGAGACATCGAGTTTCGCTCACCCTGTACATATTTACAAGCGTTAATAAATGCATCCAGTGAAAGAAAGAAATTCTTTGTATCAACGGTGTGTAATATCAGTCTGACAGACGCTCAGCGTCGCATTTGTTAATAACAGGGTACTCCCGTTGTCCGTAGATCGTGGCTGTTCTCCTGTTACTCTAGTCTCGCTTAGTTCAGTATTCCTCGAAAACGAAAGGCGTCACGTCCCATGCGAGCGTATTCTTTTGCATAAGGAATCTTACTCCGCTCGTGACCAATGTCACACGTCGGAAGAAAGTATTTCGGCGACGGGCGTCAAACAGGCTTTCGCTACCTAGCAATGCAATTATGTTTGACGACGTCGTTAATAACTATTATAACAGCTTCTTTGTTTCCGCTACAAAATCAACACAAAGCTCATGCGATCTGTTTACTCTTATAGTTAAGGTTGGACTGCTACAAAGCAACGCGTTCAGTCTCGAATATGAGATCGACGAAATTTGGACGCAGCTTAAGACTGCGACGACGGTTTTAATATTAGAATTTTAATAATTCTACGGAAAACTGTTTACTTACTTTGTAATTAATAAAGCAGTTTTAACTTTAACAAAATATAGCTTAACCTTATAGGTAAAGCTTAATATACTAATTCAGTATATTCTCGTTCAATAAAACATCTCGCGGTGCAAGTATGTTCAAAAAACTGCTCGTTATGGGTTCAGACAAAGAACTCCTTTCGCATTGGAAATGTCGTGCTTTTATACAGAATTGTCAAATATTGCTCCCTTTTCTTCGAACGCTAGTGATAATTGTGTATTCAGTCTTGCACTAATTGATAAGCAGACAGCATTATGCGCTTCGTTTACCAATTTATTTATAATGCAATATTGCGAAATTTCAATTAATGCTTTCTTATTAATTAAAAGTGGTTTTTAGATTGTTTATATATTTATCTTATATCTTAGATGCAATATATATTTAATTTGAGGGTTTCTCAATGGTTTAAATCTGAATTATTATTGCGCAATATATCGTTATTCTTATATTGCAATTTTTTACAATTTTTCTTGAATCAGGTTGGTTAACAATAATTAAACTTGAACAAACTTAAGGTAATTCACTCCCGTTTATATTCTTAACGTCTTTATCAATGTCTTATATGTATAAGCTGCTGGAATTTTAATATAAATACAAAAGCACGCGCGATTTGTTGCAAATCGATTTTTCGCGTGTCACTTTCACTTAACGGATTTCCCTGGGAAATGTTACGGCCTAGGCGCAGTAAATACTTGGATAGGTAGCCGCGCAGTGTTTTAAATAATAACCTTCTTTCAAAAATTGTATACAAAGCTATTTACTTCCATTATATTTACAAGAATCACAAAGTTTAAGTAAATTTGAGCTTCATAAGTACATAAATGTGTAACGGCTTATTTTTTAAGTAATAAGCTTCTTTCAACATTGTAAAACAGGCCTTTAAATTTAAATTTGTTGTTTGTTGATTTTTAATAAAATAGATTATACCTAATTACTTTAATACAAATTACGTTACATTAATTACAGATATAAATAAGAATAAACATCAAAGATAAAAACTTACATTAAAATATGCCAGCATGTCATGGGAAAAATACGTTAAGCCCTAATTTTCACGTATACAAGAAACGCGATGTAGCTAAGAAACCCGCTAAATATTTGTTGCATACTTCTTCTTATAATGTATATATTAACCGATTTGTGGATTTTTATTTAAAATTTAGTATTTTATACTGTTACCACAAAGAAATATTCCACTGCATACATTCTAGTCCATTCAAAATTATGCTATCTTAAAATAATTTTGTTACGCTCCCTGCCCACCAATTCCATTCAACCGTTTGACCGATTAAAACTAAAAACTTTTCAATATAAAAGAGCAAGTTTTTGAGATAATCTTTTAAAAGCTTTTCAACTTAAAGAAATCTATTATAGTTTGTGCCCTCCAGCTTTGAGAGCAATTAGTTAAATTGTTTTTGATATATCGCGGACGAAACGATCGCGGAAATTTTTAAAACATTCGCCATCTTGGAAATTATTTTTGTTTCCAACCAACCTCTTTAACTGATCACCACTAAAATCTTTTCAACGCGTGAGAACATCCCCTAGTTTGTGTCTTCTAAATTTTTGAGTTATAGTGGAAGAAAAATCAAATTCTGACGACAGGCGACGGGCAAACAAAAATTACGTTAAAATTGGCATGAACGTATTCTGGGGAATGTGTAAGGTGAGGATTTGTTGAAATCTGCATATGTGATATTTTGATCCATTATAATAACCTTTCTATACTATGTTACTAGGGCTATCCAGAAAGTCGATTACGTTTTCGTCTGTAGCCGCTTTGAGAGTGCGCAGCGCGCCCATCTTGGTATCTGCGCGTTTCTGACTCAGTCAGCACCCAGCCATGTTAGCGCGAGGTTTGTGCCGTTCCCCGTTATTTCACTGTAACAGTTTAAAATGTGCCCCAATAGAAAATTCAGCGAGTTGTGAGGTGCAATCTGTATAAGGTTTTTGTTAGCAAAAATATGTAAACCTGTTGAAATTTATCGACAACTGTGTAAGGTGTACGGGAACAACGTTATCACTGAAGGCGGAGTGCGTCAATGGTGCATTAGGTTTAAAAATGGCCGAACTAATGTACACAACGTAGAGCGAATTGGACGACCAAGCATTGTCGATGAAAAGGTTAGAGAAAACAGAGTTTTCACTCAGCTTTCCACAAATTTCACGCCGTTTGTTGCATGAAATTGTTTCTCAGAAACTGGGATACCACAAATTTTGTGCACGATGGGTCCCAAAACTCTTGACAAAAAATCACAAGAATCACCGTATGCCAGCGTTATTAACCTTACGATAAAGATGGCACCTCATTACTGGATCGAATCGTAATGGGAGACGAGACGTGGGTAAAACTGAAATGCCAGACCAAATTGCAGTCTGGAGTGGGGGCACACAAATCCCCAAAAAAGCCGATAAAATGCAAGGAAAATTATGGCAACCATTTTTTGAGACATGAAAGGCGTGCTTATTGATTTCCTTGAACGTGGAACAACAATAAACTCTGAGAGGTATTGCCCAACTTTGCAAAATTTAAAAAGAGAGATTCAAAACAAGCGTAGAGAAAAGCTGAGTTCAAAAACTTTGTTTTTTCATAATAACGCCCGACCACACACGGCAAATCGCACCCGACAAGTCCTTGAAGATTTTCAGTAGGAGGTTTTCCCTCATCCACCATACAGCCCGGACCTTACACCCAGGAACTTCCACCTCTTCCCAAAGATGAAGTCGTGGCTTGCAACGTAGCGCTTTGATGACGATGAGGAACTGAGGGAGAGGGTGACTAATTGGTTGAAGTCTCAGGCGGCAGAATTTTATGACAATTGTAACGAGTATTCGTTTGAGCCCCTTCTTGATCGTAGTAGATATTGGGACTTAATACAAACACTGAAACTTGAATACTGCGGGTTAGCTCTATGGAAGCCGGAGAAAAGGTCCAGGACCGTATTTTAGAAGTAACAGCAATCCTCTAAAATTAATCGATGCTTCAAATTTTATAACTTTAATCCTATCAGCCTAAAAATTATTAAAATCAATTTATACGGTTACTCCCCAGTGTGAACTGAGCTTTATTAACGGTTATATATTAATAATATATACAGTTTCGGTTTTTATACACTCTGTAAATGTACATTTCAGTCATGACTTTGTTCTAATTAGTTTAATTATAACCTGTTATTTGTTTTAGGTATTATTTATAGGCTTTTTACCAGTGCTCTGTGTTTATCGAGCTCGATGTACACACTTATATTATTATACTCTATATACGTTCAACTTGTGATACAATTTAATGTATTTCAATTAGTTAACCTTGTTTGCAAACTATATTTTGAAAATTTATTTATGTTCGGAACTGTATATTTTTGAATAACTAATTTTTATTCAGATTTTACCTTCATTTTTATATTATAATTGAACTACGCTTTGCAGTGCACTGTTTTAATAGCTGAACGTATTTTTATATATTTAAATAAAAAGTCTTAAGGCTGTAAATCATTTATTTCTTATTAATAAAGTGGCTAATTACAATTTGAATTTGATTCTAGTTTGCAACCTATTTACGTTAGTTAACACTTGCTTCTATTTGTATCAGTGATGCCAGAGGGCGCTTGAATGCGCTTTCGTTAAAATATTAATCGAACGCATCGATTTGTGGTTAATATATCAAAATGGCGAAGTTTGTTTGTGTTTACGCAGTGCAACTAATTATGCAGCTTTTACCGGTTTTTGATGCATTAGGTAAATGAAATTTAGTGAAGGTTTACTTGTTCTTAACTCGGGGGTTATTTAGGTAAAGAAAGAAGCGACATCCACCCATGGGGGTTGTCAACATATGGTTTGAAAGAATCCAAGCTAAGACCGGACCTTTTTGGCAAACGGAATAAATCGCAGTGCTTTTCAACAATACGGTGAGTTACAGAACTATTAACCCTTTTTGCCAAACGGCTTAAAATTGTTTCATTTGAAATGAATTGAAATACACGTCAAACAAACTTCGTGATTTCCCTGGTTCTATTTAATTTAGAAAATTACGGCCTATGTTTGCACTTCGTTCGGATTATTGTTAATATTTATATTCGGAAAGCATACCCAGATATTCTAAATTCGTGAATTTAACGTTGGTAAAATAGAGATAAAATACCTCGCTATTTAGGGGTGGTTTACAATATTGTACCCTTTCGCAGTATCGTTTTTCTGTTCTTTATGAAGTCAGAAAGCTATAATCTCTAGGAGCGACCTCGTAACTTTATGAAGTTGAGTATCTACTCTGTTTTAAATGGCCTAATGTGCCCGCTTTTATAGTAAATCCTCTTATCAACGAACGCAATTAGAAGCAAGCTTTTCTGGCTTACGGAGCTCATCTGATTAACGATGATTACGCCATCAGATGCGCTATTTTTATCTCCTACGGGTAATAACAAATTATTTGGATAGCATTGCTCCTGTACAAAACTAATTAATAATATGTCATTAACAGCTAAACCATTCGGATTAAATCATTCATAAACTTATACAATACAGACATAATAAATAC
>JAHWXV010268542.1:0-12908 GCA_024586415.1 Phrixothrix hirtus | reverse complement strand
TTTGTCAATGATATAGTATGGCAGAGCCATCTATTGTTTTCTTAGGAGTTTATATTGAAATAAATAAGTAGATTCCTCCTAATAGCAATGGCACGTGCCACACAACGCGAGATTTCAAATTCAGTTGCTGAATTCTGTATTAAACAAATAAAGTAATGTGTTGAATATGCCTTGCAGAAAGTGGAATTTTGTGCCACGATGACGAATATAGCCATTAAAACACTGCTTAAAATATTTGTAAGCGTACCAAAGATCATAACGGAGGGAAAAATGTGGTTTACGTAGTAAGACGAAATATCGCAGAAGTTCCTTCAAAATCAACACTTTAATGTTGCGACGATCGCTTTAATGTAATACCTATTACTTTTTAGTTTAAATAAATTTAATAATTCATAGCTCTAACATCTACCGGAAGACTTAGAAAGCTTTTTCAAGCATACTTTCAATAAAAAAAGAATATGTAGGAAACCTAGTGTTTTACCTCACATTTACATGCCAATCAGATAAATAAAATACTGCAAAAAATTCTCTTTCTATTTGTACGTAACCGATAGCTGAATATTCGTTGCTTTTTCTCTTCCTGAGCTCTAAATTATGATATATTTAAATAGAGGAATTTTACTATTGTTATATTTTACTCTTAAATAATGAAATAAAGTAATTTGCGCACAATCGTCGCCATTTATACAGGATGTAAAGAAAATAGCGTACGTTCTTCCAACATGTGGTATAAAATAGAGAATAGAGCAGAAAATGTGGTATAACTTTTTTCGCTATCGCCACTTATTAGTGAGATATTTGAAATTAAAGGTTTTGCACTCTGGCAACATTGTATTGAAATCATTCTCATCTTACTGATCCATATTCTATTATGTACACAATTTTGTGCAAGAGGGACGATTTATGGTGTGTTTAGGTAATAAACTATATTGGGGCTTTAAGTAAATAGTTAGAGTAAACAATCCTGGATTTTATTTTGGTAAGTAGCGAAATATTAAAATAATTTAAAATTTCAATTTTCGATTTGTTTTGAAGTTGAAAAAGGATTAAGTTACAGCAGATATTCTCGTATTTAAATTCATGTCTATTTTTAGAATAAATTCAAGGTTTTTTTCAATTGGTGTCATTATTGAAATCAAATTCCAAAAATAATTGGGATATACTACAGAATAGATAAATAGACAAAATTTAAGAACATATTTAAATTTTTAAATTTAAAATAAAAGGTTAAATTAATTAATTTGATAATTTAAATAAATAATAATAAATAATAAATTTTATATATTAAGGAAAATGGTTTCATGGCGCTCAACTATTTACATTATTAGATAAGACAACATGAAATGAGTAGTTTATTGGTAGCTCCTACATGAAACCATTTGTATAAGGTCATAAATTATAAAAATTATTGAAAGTTTAATACCTTGCATAGCTACTAAAACAGAATAAGATGAATTTTTACCGTTAAAACAAAATCTCCTCGTCCCTCTATTTGGTTTCCATATAGCAAGGCTTTACAATTTTAAAATTGAATAACCTAATTAAATTTCATAAATAATTGCATACACAAGAATTTAAGTCATCTACAATAAATAAATTATGGTTAATTGCGTAATTTTAATTTAAATAATAAAGGTAATAAATATTATCACCGATTAATTCAATTAAATGGATAAAATCAAACAGGCACAATTTTTAGAATACCTTGAATCCTATCTAATTGTTTACATAAATACAAATAATACGGTAAAATTGAAATATCTATAGCAATACACGTCAATGAACCAAGTGAACTATTTATGACCATTTGTGAATGGTATTGTAAATATTTGGGAATTCCTATTGTATCTGATCTGGTTTTATAAATGACAAGTTTTTAGTACTTTAGACGTTGCCACTTCTGCTTAGTAGAGTTTACAATTTTATGTATTACAGTTTATTAAATTATAGCTTAACCAGTAATGTTATTGAAAAATGTTATACAATGTTATATTGTGTATAATAAGAACTACATTATAGAGAACTCCTGAATAAAAACATCCCTTAATTGCCGACTTCTGCTGTGACAAAGTTTTGACCTTTACTAATTCCTTTCAGGAAAACCGTTGGGTTTTGAACATTGTTGTATAAGACTTTTTTGTTTGTATTGATGTATTCTTTCACCTGTTATAAGAATGTACCATAGTTTCTTTACACCCTATACACATAACATCCTTTTGTATATAAGTAGTACCTTTTAAATTAAAGTTAAGCATTAAAATGTCTGCAGAAAAATAATTAATAAATAATAAACAGTTTAGGGTAAAATAAATATATGAACGAGATTTAGTGCCGATTATATTATTCAATTGAATTATTTATAGCTGTTGTGTCAAAAGTTACAAATTTACTATCCACTTCCATTATGAAGTATTTATTGTATTAAGAAATAAAATGTGTTTACAGTACTGGGTATGTACCGAAGAAGTTCGCGGTTGGCAATAATTTGTTTTTACTGTTATAAAATTAATTAGTATCTCTCAATTTGCGCAAACAAGATTTCTAGAATCTTCAGATTCATAACTTTTCTCCGTTTTCATTCTTATCTACAGACTTGAATGAATTCCGCACACGTGCGTAAGAGCGTAGCACTTAAGCGCCAGTAAAAAGGCAAACTTGTGACGTCAATTGAATCAGAAGTAATCTGAGCGGTTCAAACGGTTCATTTCACATTTCCTTGGGCCTTATGGAACGTATTTACAAAAATTTTTAACACATTAATTTCTGAGGACTTTTCTATATTAGCCTAAAAGATATACATGTAATTTCTCTATGGACCTCCCTATTAGACGCCCAAATTAGCCGAGTAACAGCATTACCTGTTTAAGTTGGCAGCTAAAAAAGCATATTACTAATGAGTAAAAATATTCCATAAGTTTATCTATAATACCTATTGATTGTTCTAAAATCTGCTGCAAGTAATTTTAGTAAGAAGTTTAATTACATTACAGATTAAAGGATTTTGTAATACCTAAGGTTTCCAATACGTTGATAAAAATTATACAGTGATGGTTAAAAGTAGATTTAAATTTGTCGAATTCTCACACTATAATTAAGATATGGTAATTAATAACATTTTCTCTATATGGGTTATAACCAATTTTACATTTAGCAGCGAAAAAGGTAAGTCATGTACTTATAGTAAGGTAAAGGATTTCTAACAATGCTGAAAGTCACGCGATACTTGGGTATTCCAAGTCGACCTTCGAACACATGCAATGGCGGTTAGAAGTAGAAAATGGAGCCGAACGCTGCTTTTATAACGAAGAAGTCAACGATGTGCGCTACGCCTACGAATAGAATTTTATTACATCAAGATGGTTTTGTTGAAGTTAAATCTAAAAACCAATATCAGTGAAACAATTTCTGAGGACTTTTTATATTAGCATAAAAACATATATGTAATGTTTGTGAACGCAATTTCCAGTTAGTAAGAAAGTAGCTTAGAAGGAACTACTTATAATGCTAAATTATTAGAGCACAAGTAACCTCGTAAATAACAAAGCACAACAGTAACATTAATATATAAGTATAAAACGTATTTGAATTAATCATAATTAATCACATAAAGATGTGCCATTTTCTATAATTTACTCTGTCCTTATAATTTGTAAATTCTGAATCACGTAGTAAAGAATAACCTATAAATATTTTATTATCACTTGAGATTTATCGCTTTAGGTTATTATTTATACTTATAATTATACTTTTGGAAAGCATAAATTATTTTTGACAACAATGGGATAATTCTAACGGTTCGTCGTCGGACCATGGTTGTGATGTCATAACCGCTACACTTCAGCATGTACATGTATGCGCGCATGGTTTTAGTTAACACCTCTATCACTTAAATTTTTTTATCGATTTCCTTACCTTATAAAAAAGTCGTTAATGTCAAAGCTTGAATCTCTTATTTTTTGTACATATTTATTTAACATCTTAATAAATAGAATTCTATTATTATATTTACCCTGCTATTCTCAACTTCTTGATAGTTCAAGATCATGGTCAATTCCGCCGAACTGCTCTATGGATAATGACCCGGAAAAATTTCTCTTGTGTGCTACATATGCGAGTATTTAGAAGAAAATTTCAACTGAATACACCAAAACTATTGTTTGAAATATGAGAATTATTGTTAAATACAAATGCATATAGATTGATCATTAGGATATAGTTTGATTAAGTTAAGATTGGTTGAATTAATAGTTCCAAGAGTATTTATGCCTTTAAATATAAAGGCAATTGTTCAAATATTTAAGCTGAATAAATAACATTGTATGAAATGGTTGTTTATTTCGGAATATTTAAGTTGAATGTTAATGTAAACAGAGATGTATAAAAGATTATCGGTATTCTGTATAACTCCTTAAATCATCAAGGCTTTAATATTGGAAATATCATAAAACTTTCATGTCTGTTTCTAAACTTCAGAAAGTTATAGATTTAGAATTAATTATTCCTATTGTTCTATAAACGACGATAAGCGTCGTTCTACATCACAAAAGTGGTACTACTATTCTATATTCCGGCAACTAATTAATATTGACAAGTGTGGATGTTACAACAAAACAACATCGTGGTATTTTTATTAAGCTTTTTGCCTTGTTTATTGCGAATTCCATTATACACATCAATACGGTAATATTGCCCACACATATACTCACCCTTATTTAATAATTGTCAACAAAAATAAAATTAACTTAAACTTAAATTGTAAAATGAGAACCTAAAATAGATGTGCTAAACATAGTTTTGGTTAAATGAATATTAAAGTACTTCTATACTATCTACAAGATCGTTTATTAAACCAAATATGTGTATCTGTATTTCTGTTAGTGCTCTTTGAGCTGATGTCATAACGTTTTGCTTCAATTGATATTTATTTATAGCCCCGTGAAGTTAGGGCTTCAATCGGAGTCTGTTAACGCAGCTAAAACTTTCAGGAAAGCTAGATTAGAATATTTACCGTGAGAATCCGAAAAAATCTGTATTATTTTAGGGACGGAACATCCTCGAAATCATTCCCATAGGCGTTATTTCTTGTGTTCGGCTTCGGAAAAATTGCCGAAAACTCTATTTTATAGAGAATAATAAAATGATGTCGCACTTACAAATGCCTTTTGATCTAATATACAAGGTAGGTTTTAAGGTATAACTTTTATGCGATGTGAATAGCAAACTATGCAGCTAATCGTCTAGCGATAGCAACTGGCGCAAAGTGTTAAAGCTTACAACTTTGGCATACTATCCAAATTTACGGTACACAATTATTTCAGTTTTGTACATACAATGTAGTGCTAAAGTTCGATTAAAATACACAAGTAATATAGTTATATTGTGTAAAATAATAATTTCCAGTTTTAAAATTTAAGGGGCGCTTATGTAGAGACGAATTAAATATTTTATTACTAGGTCCGTCTGATAACTAATACCAGCTTTGGAATTAATACATAACCATTGAATATTAAAAAGAATAAGCGTTATATTTGTAAAGTACATATCATAAACTACTTCACTACATAGTCGCCCTGTAAATTTAAGGATTTGTCATAATGTGTGAAGAGTTCTTGTATAGCAGTTTCATAATATATAACGGGACAAAAACGTTTTGCGGCTCTAAAGGGCGCATATGGAGTTATTTACTGAAATTACGGTGTTGCACCGGCAGACAGTGGAGATAGAAGGTTCGAAGTTAGCTTCCAAACTAACAGGACTGAGTTCAGGAACGTCATGGTAGCAGTAACACGAGGAAAAACGCGTAGTTGAGGGTGAAACTTCATTTGGAGACGTTAGGTTTTAAAAGCGATAAGTGAAGAACGAACACTCCACTTCGAAACCGTTTTGCGGGAAAACAGTGAAGTACTTACTATGTAGGTGGTGAATCGTACGCCACTGGGTATCTATTTCGATCAGGTCAATCGTAGACTCACAATTGTAATGAATGCTTACCTTAAAATATTTCTTAGTAATTCAGTGAAAGAAAAAATTGTTACTTATTCGAAGATCCTTATCGCTATGAAATAATAAGAATTGAATTTTACATGTCACTATAATGAATAAGATGTAGTCAGAAGTGTACAATTCGTTAAACCTAAATCAAGAGATTTAAATATAGGTATGTGTAACGGTTATTCAAGACATATTTTTAATTAGAACTAAATTAGGGTACCCCTGGGTTTCTGATATTTATCTTTACAATAAATTGAACAATGAACTCGATCTTTAAATTGTGGCCTTTACTTAACTTAATAATTGAACTTACTAAAAATTTCGCATACTATTTACAAGATTTATCTCAAATGTATATTTTTAACTTGACCGAAATAGCGGACTTTATAAAAAGGATGTTGTTGTCGGATCTCAAATAAAGGCTTCTAGGATTATGTGATGTTAAAGTCAAAGTGGAATAATGTGACTTACTTGTGGTCTTAGGACTCTGAAGCTTCCGAAAGAAGTAGGGAACAGTGCCGCCTCTGGTTTCATATTATGTCGTACCTTACTTGTACTGCACAGTTAGATCCTAAACCTTTGTATAGAAAACGAGCGTGGAAAGACGATAATTGACCCAATTACAATCTGCCTTTGGGCGGAAATATTCCCAATTTCCCAAAAACGCGGTCATTTACGAAACTTATGTCATAGAATTTAAATTAAACTTGACACCGCCCTATTAAAATACATATGTACTCAGCGACACAAACAAGGAAGCGTTATTTACTCTATTAACCTCTAGCTTCAACTAACTCCGGAACTCCCGAAAGCGGGAGTGGTTAGAACTATTTTTAGAAATACTCACATGTCGAAGATTATTGCATATCTACGCCTTTGTTAACATAATAGTTACATTGTATTATATGAAATACCAATTAATTTTGATTTTATAACAAACAAACAACTAAAAACGCTATTTTTAATTGAATTAATAATGATCTTGAATATTTCATGTTATTATTATTATCATTGAAATGTTGAAAAGATATTACCGAATATGCTCAAAAATATGTCTACATTTCTATATACCGGGTGTCTCTAAATAATTTACTATTGTTCGTCAAAACTTAAGACGCGCTTACAATTTCTCCGTGACCGGTCCATTGAAATAACTAGCCATGCTTTTTTTTCTGTTCCCTATCACTTTGAAATTTCGTGCCTGCCAAAGAGTTGGAGTTTTATAAATATATGAAAATCTGAAGGAGCTAGGTTTGGGTTATAGTGTGGATAGTTGAAAGTTTCCCACCTGAATTTTTGGGTAAGTTATTGTTTTTCTTAGTCGCATAAGACCTGGTACAGCCGTGTAGGAAAATGACAACATTAATTTTGTCTTCATACAACTAATGGAGAATATTACACGGTCGCACATTTTTTCGTTGAGAAATATAATTACTGCACCAACTTCAAAATTGGTGACGTTATCTGTTCTCTTGAACATTATAGACGCTCAAAGAAATAACACAATCAGTGACAGCGACACGAAACTTTGCATACAGATAGCATACATGCAACTAAAAGCATTAGATATTAACCATCAACTGCTCCATTTTCCAGCGCTCAATACGACGCAAACAGATATTAGTTTCCGAACAGCCCTCGTGCATTTAGATGTGTCAAATAATCCGCTTGCAAAGAGTGCATTTAACCAATCGGACTTCTAGCCTAGAACTTATAAGTTAATTAAATATTTAGCTACAATTAAATATTTAATTAACTTTCGTGCAATCGACTGTGAAGATTTAACTGTATTGTATCATTACAATTTATAAAAAAACCGAAAACTTTTTAATTTTATAAGGATGGAAGTATTTGGTGAAAACCAACTGTGGTAGTTTTGAGAAATTGTTATCTGTGTATGCCACATATTTTTTTCTATATCTCTTCTGTTTCATATTTATGAATAATTTAATTCAGCGCTCTCAAGATAATACTATTTATAACCTCAAAATTTCACTGTTTCATTATCTGTTGTAGTATTTTAATACAATTCTGCACTTAAGGTTGAGATTGTGACATTGTTTCGAATTTTTGCATCTGGATAGCGCATGCCCTTTGATTTTCGGTCTTTACCATAACAAATAGCACAGATATGCGAACTGATTTACTTCCGTCTAAGTTAAGAACAGTGATACTAGTATTTTGCGAAAACAGTTTGAAAACTCACCAAATTTAGTTTAAAAAAAAAAGAATTAAACTTAATTATTAATGATGCTTTTAACCCGTTTTAATATGATAAATTTCGTTGAAGCTCATATTATGCCTTAAACTGCAGTTAACCCTAAGATGTACTACCCGGTCTTGGTAGGCCCGTTGCAGTAAGAAAAGGATTGTAGTGGATTTATATCTCTGTTTACATATAATAGGCTTTAGAAATGTTTTCACTCACCTCTTTTATTTGCTAACTATTTCAAAAATTAAATTTTGTTATCTCTTGTATTTATAATTTTACAGTTGTACCCTATATTTACACAGACTGGACTCCAGAAGCCCGACTTGTGTATTTCTAGTAATTGGGAATACAATATTAAAATACACACAGATTTTAATCCCCATATATATATTATTATGAAACCACATACACCATCACCGAAATCTAACGTTAGCAGCCGACATTTGTACTTTGGCACTTAGAGCTTTAAGTAGAATAAAATTACGTGCAGTTCAAATCACTGCACTTGAGTAGTAATCTTGCTATTGTGCGTATATCAATAACTATTTGTGTTTTCTCACGATGGTTTCTACTTCTAACTGTTCCGCGTTTTGGTGATAAGAAATATGAAGAATTTGCGTTCGGCTGAAGAAGATAGTACTAGCATATCTAGCGAAAGTTCCGAATCAGTGGCTGTGTACAAGCATCTGTTGATGAATCTGTAAATGATTCTACTAAAGAATCTAATGAGGATGAAGATAATATTTTAGAAATAGCTTCTATAAATAATGTATGTTACTCCAAATGGATTACAATGGCAAAAGGATCCACCGACATTATTCAAGGTTCGTGCATGTAATATTATAAGAAATAATTCAAGTTCAAACGTTAAAATATTACAAACACCTCGAGATGCCTTCGATAATTTCCTAACAGACGCTGATTTGCAAAAAATTGTTTGCTGCGCGTGACTGTAAAGAAAAATAGAAATTGGCGTAATCTAGACATGATTCAGACTGTGCTCTTTGGGTGTAGTTTTACAAGCAGGCGTTGAAGAAAACTGAGATGTATCAGTTAGAGAACTTTTTCAAATAGAACCGCTAACGCTTTTTATAAGGCAACCGAGGCTGTGAGAAGATTTGAGTACATTTCAAGATATCTGCGGTTTGACGATAAAAGAACAAGGGACAATATGCTGAAAGAGGTCAAACTTGCAACGATTTCTTATATTTGGAATTTATTTTTACAAAAATGTAGAAATGCAATAAAAGTTAAAATGAACGTAAAGATTGATGAGCAGTTGCTTCCCTATAGAGGACGGTGCAAATTTATCCAATATATGCTAGCAAACCCGCAAAATATGGGATAAAATTGTTTTGGATGTGTGAATCGGAATCAGTGTGTGCCGTAGACGGTTTAGTATATGTTGGACAACAGCCAGATGAATCTACTCACAATTGTGAGTGTGTGAGTAATGAAAACATTAGTACGTACAATACATTTTCCAGATTAAATCTGATCGTGGATAACTTCTTCACTAGCATGCCCTTGTGTAAATATTTATTAGAGACACAAATTGCACTTACCGGCACCTTGTGTAAAAAAAAACGTGATATACCTCTACAAAAGAAGAAAAATAAAGAAAAGGCAGGAAATTCTTCTATATTTACATTTCATGATAATGGAACTATGGTTAGTTACGTACCTAAATAGAATAGGTACGTTCCTTTATTGAGCAGCATGCATAATTAAATAACAGTTAGTGATGATACAAAGAAGAAACCTGAAATTATCCTATTTTACAATAAAATAAAGGGCGCAGTAGACATTATGGACCAAAAAGTACGCACATATTCATGTAAGGGGCAAACAAAACGATGGCTTTTGGTATTTTTTTATAATTTAGTTGACGTTGCTGCTCAAAACGCTTATATGTTATTCACTGAACAACAACCACATTATTATAGAGAAGTAATACATAAAAGAAGACTGTTTATAAAGGAATTAGCACAACTATTAGTAATACCTCATATGTTAAGAACATTTCAGTGCCCTTCACATCAAAGATTCTAGGAAATATTACATCAAATTTGGTACAAATACGTTACCTATCGAAGCGTAAACGATTTTATGAGTCCTTCAAACAAAGACCGAAAACATGCAGTGATATGTTGTAAATGTAAGAAAAACGTATGGAGTGAGCATAGTAATGATATTCGTTTTAGTTGCAACACATAAAAGATTTCCTTGAATATTTGTAAACATTTCGAATCTCAATCGAATGATTTTCATATTTCATTATCTATAATATAAGTTAGTCTAACTAAATATGTACAAATTTATAAAAATAAAATAACTTTGTAGTAAACATAAACATAAATTTACTAATCTATATCTCAACACATTAATGCGATTTGTCAATTTTAACTCCTGTGCATAGATTTATATAATTTAAGTGTTCCTTTTATTGCTAAAAAGATCTCCTTCAAACAGTATTAACTTGATTTTGTATTTGCCAAACCTTATGACCTCACATCTGATGCTGTCGCCTTTATTTAGCAATTGGAATATATTGAAATATTGTATTTAGGCTTGGAATTGAATTTGTTAACCTTACATTACTTGTAATTCTTAGTACTTGAAAACTGCCACGTATATGCCATTTATTATCTTATCTTTTGCTGATAATAATAAAAATTCAATTAATATCCATTTTTGCATAATCCGGGATTTTTTAAAATTTAGTTACTGCATTTCTTCAATTGTTTCGATGATTGCTCTTTAAACAATTATAGAAACATGCAAAACAGTACTTTCTCAACTGATATTAAGAAAATTGCGAAAATGCTTGGACTTAGCTTCCTCTTTATAAACCAAAAACCGCCTTAATGGTCATTTCTTGTGATTTCCCTTCGCCTAATTTGTTGCACTTGTCTTATATTAAACAATAATTAAGCAGCTATTCATATCATTTCATGATACATTACATTTAAACTAATGGAAAAGGCTAAAAGGACTGTCAAGTAAAAAAATTATAATGGACTATGAAATATAACAGTAGCAGTTGCAAAAAATACGCCAGCCCAAAATCAGTTAAAAGAAAGAGTTACCACGTCCATTTAAACAGATCTATTCGATTTTGAACGAGTGTATTTTTCAAAAAAAATTATGAAATCCAAATCAATAAAAACAGACAAGCGTTTAGAAAATTGTAATAGGATGGGTAGCAGAAATAATTGAAACACATTGCAATAAACGAAATCATAGTGTAGTAAGCAATTTTACTGAATAACTTTCAGCACTTCCGAATCGTTGATTTGCTACAACTCAAGGTGGAACATACATCTAGAAATGGTAAGATAAACTTATAAAATAACTCACAAAAGTAATAACCTAATTATATTTCTACGCTACCCTGTAACTAACACTTGTAGAATAAAAACCAGTAAAGAACTAAACTAATTTTATTAAGTAGATTATTTACTCATCAAAGCGGCATCCCGTTGCTCAGCAAATTTCCTAATGGATAACGGAGCAGTGTAGCAAAGGCTAACTATCGAAATCGATTTTTGAAGAAAACAAACTACTTAAAACAGCGCCAGTCAGTTAAAATTAACTAAATACCTACGAATACTTCTGATGTAGGTCAAAACCGAAATCGACCTAAGGATATCGTAAATTAAACATAACAACCTTATACCTGAAATAAAATAGGACATAGCAATAGCATAACTTGTAACAATGCAAGTATAAATTTATTGAAGACAAGTGTAGTATTACTAAGGTTATGACGAAGAAATAGATCTGTATACGCTTAATTGACATACGTATAGTACAATAACTGGAATGAATTTTCAGAAATTGAATCTTTGCGAATTCACACGGTATACATCTAACTGTGAACATTTGTTTCATGTAAAACAAGAAAAAGTTACCTTGAATATGTATACTAGATTCAGTACGAAGAAAGAAAAAGTTACTATGATCGCAAGCAGTACCGTACATTTAGAGCGTGCAGCAAATGATTTAAATTAAAGTTATAATCACACCTCCGGACACCTTCTGCATTTGACAAAATATTGGCATACGGAGTATATATATTAAGATTACAATGAATCTTATGAAGAAAATTAATTTTGATCGTTCAAGCTAAAAGATAACCTTCAGTTTTACAAGTTCACCGCGTTTTATCTACAACGCTTCTTTTTGTTGGTCTCGCCAGTTATGACTCTAAAGTTGATTGTGCCAAAACTAATTGTAGCACCTGGACAGTAGCTAATTTTTCAGTATCCAATGATAAAGAATTAATTAGTTATCTACAGTAGCACTGCAAATCGACGGACGGAATCGAAAGTTTGATAAATTTTCCGCTACCTTTGAAATAAAATAGTAAAGGTGATTTACATTTCCTTTAGTTCATGCGTAATCTGTGTTTAAGAATTGAAAAATATGACTAAAATCTTGCCATCGTTAATAAGCATTATGGCGATTTCAAAATTGTAAAGATCTAATATGGCGCCGATAAGAAAAACAAAAGTTCGATGCTATTCCGTAAAACTTAGTAGGCATAGAATGTTTTCCATGTCATTTTTGAAGTTCCCAGTATTCATTATCTCTGCTCTAAAAATTTGGTGAATGTATCTCTTACAATAAATAAGATATTGATGTTTTTAGAAAACGCACATTTTTCGTTTTCGCCCTGTATCTCAGCAACGGTTTTAATTTT
>JAHWXV010268411.1:0-13377 GCA_024586415.1 Phrixothrix hirtus | reverse complement strand
AGGATCTAGGCCACTTTTCGTTGTATACAATAATTGTAAAAACATCTTTTGTATGTTAAGTTAATTTTTAGGACCTTTTTGTCAATTATTGCTTTGTTGGTTTTATGCTTTCATGCTTTTCAGTTGATGAAATAAACATTCTATCTATCTATCTATCTATCTATCTATCTAAACAAACAGAAAATTTAAGATAGTTACATAGGCAAAAGTAAATACGTGATGTCCTTCATTTTTTTGATTTCTAGCTCAACATGTTCGGCTACATTAATTTAGTAGGTCTTCATGAATTATTCAATTTGTAATTTTAAATTTTTCGTGCTTCACTAAAAATTTTGAAAGCAAACAGAATACGGAAATAAAATTATAGAATTTAAAAAATCAATACAACAATATTTACTAATGTATGTACTGGGACGTATCTATATTATTCAGGTTTACTCATCAGTATGCATATTGTTGAACAATTAAAACCAAGTGGTGTTTTTTGACATGTATTTGTCATTGTGTTCAAATTTAAACACGTATCGTGTCCATGCGTAGTAATAATAGATCTATAGCTATAAATAATAAAGCAGTTAGCTTTTTCTCCATTATATAAGTAAAAAATATGGTTGATACGATTATAAAGTGACTAATTTTAAAAAATGAAGAATAACATTTTGTAAATAAAAGTATTAAATTAGGAACATAAGTCGATGGACGTAAATTATAGCCTTGCATTATTTTCATCCACCACCGTCTCCTTTTCTAAAGTTTTTGAATTTTTTGTGTGCGATATGTTTACAGAAAGTTATAATTTATGTATGCACACAAAATAGTAACAGCGGAAAATTGAATTGTGAGATTACGAGATTCGAGAATGTAGATGGTAGGATTTGGACTCTCTCGCCTTAGACAAGTCATACCTAATGTCTAGCAATATGTTTCAGCTACAATTATATAAATCGCTTATTATATGATTAGGTCCTAACCACACAAAGGCTATATTTAATATTAATAAATTATTATATTCCACGACTTTACTGTAAAACATAAATCTTTTTTAGATTGGAAGACTCCTGCGAGGTAAGAAAAATGTCCTTCCAATCTAATAAAGATTTTTATTCCACTTTGTTTTTTGTCTGACTGTGGTTGTGATATATAACAATTTACTAATTAAGCATATACGTAGATCTCATTTTTATGCTATAAAATTTATTAGAAATTGAATTTTAGTCGAGTAGTGTAGCATTTGAAATGGCGAAAATTATTTACAGTGTGTTATATTGTGTATACTACATATTTTCGAAATATTTCCCGTTAATACTTTTTATATTTAACAACATTGTGTGATGAATTCTGGTTCAAAAGAATTAAGTAGGGAGAGAATTTGTTAGCACAATTCATTAAGTTCCTTTGTAATTATTATTTAACTAAAATCGGATCTATTTAGTAAAATAATCGTATAAAATACTTAGATGATACTTACCTATAAAATACATTTGTATGTTCAATAAAAGATATAAAATAAAATCACTTTTGTATTACATACTGTAAAATTTAAAAGTTGAAATTTAATTTAGCGTATCTGTTCACAAAGCGCAAATGACACAAAAGCAATTGAAGTGGCAAGGTTTGTTTTATTTGTAAAATTCCATAAATAATCAATATCTATAAATTTTACACTGTTGTTGCTTCAAGAGAAACGTCACTTTGGCATTATTTATGTTAAATTTAATGTAAAATAATATTAATATTCTTTTCAGAATTGAAATTCAGCCTAGTAGCTAAACTCATAAATTGTATACTATCTGTATAATGGCTGTTTTAAGTGGTTATTGTTTATTGAGGTGATGTGTATTGTATCAACTTGATGAGATGAAACATTTTCTTTGATACACTTTTCTTAATAATATCCAAATTTTGTACACTTTTAATGTGGTAATGGAATTATTAACCTTCGAGCGGTCGCGTCATACTTTTTACCACGAGCAAGCGCGTGTAATATTTTTTACGACATGAATTATTCGGGATATTTCATCCACAGTATAGGTACTATATTTCCTAAAAAATAAATAAAACATTATTTATATCAAACCAAACTATTTCTATTTTTATTTTTGTTAAAAATTTAAATAAACTCACATTTATGAAATTAATTAAAAACACAAAACCTAAGTTTGTTTTTATCCTGAGTAAGAATCATTTTTCTAGTGACACTGATAGCAAACTATTTCCGTTTTTGAATGATGTTTGCATGTAAATAAACCGCAATTGGTGCACTTAATAGAAGCCGATGTTTTTTTATTCTCTGTGACATATAAACGACATGTTCCACGTTTGGGCCCCGGTTGTTCACCATGTTGTGGTTCCTCTACAGGTTGTCCATAATTTAATTTTAGAAATGCACTTATATGAGATGGTAAGTATGTAAGTTTTGCTCTCGAACTAAGGTGTTCCCTCATGAGACTAAGAGACACATTTTTCAAGAATATTCTTAGAAATTTTGGATAATTTGATGATTTGGCACAAGAATACAATACTTGAGCATTTATTGAAGCAATATTCATAAGGCTATAAAAAATAGCACAAGGCCATCTTTTAGTTATTCGAAAAACTGAGTAAGCAGCCCACATGTTATCTACAATGTTTACATCGCCTTTCGTTGCGCTGTAGTCCATGATTATTTGGGGTTTGTTAGTTTTCTTCCTCACTGTGTAGTGTCAATAAAAGTATAACAACGTTGTGTTTGCAGAGGATATAAGATGTTATGGTTTTATGAAATGCAAATAAAGTTGAGTGAACCATTCGCCTTCTATCTGGTAAACATTCCGATGGAATTTCCTCTTTGTTTTTCTTCATGTTTCCTATCAAAGTAATTCTTTTTTCAAGAAGGTAGTTGGAAAGAGGAACACTTGCATAATAATCATCCGTTGTCAAGTTTCTTCCAGAATTTTCAATTGGAACAATTAGTCTCTCAATATCTATAGGCGTATTTGATAAAGAAAATGGAGTATCTGGTTATTTACCACAATATATTTCAAGGTTCAATGTGTAAAATAGTTTAGCATTACATAAAGCATACATTTTGAGGTCATATTTTGCAAGTTTTCTGGGCATATATTGGATCCAACTGCAACTGCCTCTAAATGAATATAGCATTTTGTCGATTACAGTGTATTCACCAAGCGCGAAGCTCGCCTTGCAGTTGAGTCATAGAATGTGCGAATAGCTGTTAATTTATCCAATTTACGTCTTTCTGATCTTGCTGCTCTATCGTCGAATCTCAAACAACGTGTAAGAAATAAAAAGCGTTAATAACTCATCACTGCTCTAGCAATTCCTGTTCCAGTTTAATCTTTTGCCCATATCTCGTTTACATTTGCATGATGTCTCTTTTTTATTCCTATTATAAATAATAATCCTAAATAAGCCATAAATTCATTTCTAGTTGTATTCTTGCAGCCTCGCTCTCTAGCATATTTAGTACGTATTCTAAGATGTTTAATGTATAGATTAGTACAAGTTACAATTTCATCAATCGTAGAAATGTCAATAATTTTCAAAGGTACTTCCTTTACAATGTTCATTTTTGTTGTTTTACAAACTTTAGTATGGGCATGCTTACGCCATTTTGCAAGTTTATCCCTTCCAGTATAAAAATTATAATCAACAGAGCTTCCTTCTTCCGCTTTTTCGTATGAAATATTCTGTTCTGATTCACTATTTAAATGAGTAGCAGGATCACCTTCAACACTACAATCACTGTCACAGCTTGAAGCCGTTCCATTATCACTTTCCGGTTCTTCAAGCATGTGTCGCGCTACGTTTCCAAGTTCCTCTTGAACAAGAACCTTTTGGGACGACATTGTAAAATCTAAAATAGTATAAAATAATACCAGATTAATTTATTAATATTTATAGTAAGTAAAACAATTATGTACAGTCTGAAAATTTTGCAATACCTACACTAGTAAGCGCGTGCCTTATACTTTATGTTAGACATTTTGTCACACTAACATTTTCAAATAAACTAAACCTATAAACTATGCAAGCCAGTCTTATACCGCTAGCTACACGTAGAAATATGTACTAGGAATAGAAATGAGTCATAGTCCCACTTGTAGAAGTGGAAAATTTTAAAAGCCAAATTACTAGGTTTGTCGTAAAATTTACGTCGACGCTCCCGCTCGAAGGTTAATGTCAGGGATTCATAGAAATGCTGTAGCTAATTTACTTAAGAGTGTAAAAATATTAAACCGTATATAGGCAATTGACATTCACTATGTATTGTAAGATGCCTAAATTTCATCAAATTATGGTAATTCTTGTTTAGGCAATTATTTTCTTGAAAAGCCATTTTGATAAGAATTTCTGCCACTATTCAAAATTAAATAAACATTATTTGATCAATAGAAAGCATTTTATTGGAAAAAACTTCAATTTCTTGTTGTAAAGCTTCTACTACAGTTTCGACAATTATTTCTACCACTCGAGGATTTTCGTCAAGTTTTTCGATTTGCATGAATAAAGAAGTACTAAATAACACAGGGATGCTTTCTATTTGAACTGAAACAGTATAGATTTTAAATAATTGGTTATTAGATTTCGTTAATTATCGTATATTTTTGATCATGCTATTTTAATTATGAACCCAATAGTTCGCGATATTGTTTCGGTGATAGGAACTAAGATTAAATGTCAAAACCCTGTTTGATATAAAAACAAATTTTAAAATCTCTTTGTTTACATCTACCATCTGCCTTTTAAATTCTAGAAATGTCATATAATCGTTGTGTGCAGTGCTCTTCCACAACAAAAAAAGAATAAAGATACCTACTAATGTTTCGTTAAGCCTATTACAGATGCTACTTTTGTCCGTTACTAAACTAAACTAAATTGTCAATGCTTACGCACTTTGTTATTAATGACCAAAATAATTATAGTTTTCCCACCCTTAAGACAAACAGCTGAGTCCAAAATAATGATAAATGTAAAACCTCAAATACGAGGGTGCTTTGAAAACTTCGCGAAATGAAATGGAAAATAAGAACATTTGTTATTGAAATATGTTTTATTTTTCTACATAATCTCCTTTAAGTTGAATACACTTTATCCAACGATGTTCCAAAGCCATTATGCCATCACGAAAGTGCGATTATTTAAGTCCTCTAAAATGGCCGTGCTTTTATTTCTTCGTCCGTGGAAAATATTTATCCCCCGACGAAAATTTTTAGTCGTGGGAATAGACGGAAGTCAGACGGAACCAAAGCAGGCGAATAATGTAGATGTTGCAAAAGATTGTACTTCAGTTCATTCAATTTTCTACTTACTATCAAACTTGTATGCGAACGCGCATTGTCCTGATGGAAAATGATCTTTTTCTTACGCAAACCATGTCTTATTTCATTAATTTTTTTATCCAATTGGTCTAGAAGTTTAGAGTAATATTCACCGCCACAACTAGCGCTCCATGGCTACTGAAGGCTATGAACAACATGGACGTTAATAGAAAACACGTTCGAATATTCAACGTGATGTTACATACCGCAGTCATCCAATCCGTCAAGTTCGTTTATAATAAGCGGATACCTACCCAACTAAATGTAAGTATATGTAATAGATCATTATGATTATCTAATAAATTGAAGTAACCTAAACTATAGAGTTTATCCTGGGGTCACTGGCATTCATAATAAATATTTAGAAATATCTCTAAATTCTTTTTAAATGATTGAGCTGCAATCATCTCAATACACATAATTAAAAATAACGTATTTGCTTTAGAATCTATCTAGTTTCTAGAAACGAATTTATTAAAACCATCCGGATACCTCTATAACTTAAGAATTGAATTTTGCGGTATTCTATAACATTTAGTAATTAGAAAAGCGTATTATTTTAAATAAGTAGCTATCCATTGTCAATTAATTTTTCTACATAAAAATCAGTTCAAGAATATTTTATAATAGATTGGTTAAATATGTTTAATAAATCATTTTCAGAAACTATACATATATATAAGTACTTATATAATTGTCAAATTTCAAAAGGAGAGCATACTACTCTAGCAATTGAAAAAGAAAAAAACCTTATCTAGGCATTACCTCATATTTACCACAATTATTTGAAACCATAGCTAAAATATTCAAACAAAATAAACTGTTAAATCATAATTTAAAATGAATTTCATTTCCAACATCTCCGCGAACAAAGTAGATCCTCTTTCAGCTTCAGGGACCTATTTATTATCCTGTAAAATCTGTCGTGAAATCAAGAACATTAACACAATTTATATAGGCCTCACCTGCAGAACATTTAACATACGTTCTGTTGAACACATTCAACAAAACAGGATTTTCTTTTATCTCGCAGCATTGTCCGAATAACCGAAACATTATATTCACCCCCCATAAACAGTCCTTTACATTATAAAATCCTGTTAAACGCAAATAGAAAAAGTCTAAACTTAGTATCTGAAACTTACATACCTACATAAATAAATTTACAGCATTATTAGACAAAACCAAAAATAAGGAAACCATTCTAATAAACGATCAAGTATCTGATATAAAAGAATTCCTTAATACAATAATAAATATTTTACATGTAGATACACAATAATGCCAAATCCATTATAACATATTATAAAAATAATTATATTCGAATTTCTTTGTTTGTAAATTTCAAAATATTTCCACTTTCATTTCCTCCATTTTATTGTTACTTCCTTTACTAGTAACTGCACCTATGGGCATGTTGTCATATCAATCACATTTTTTACCCTCTCTTCAAGATTACCTTTTGTGAACCTTTTTCTATGTAGTTTGTAAAAATTTAGAGGTTATCATTTACTATTTTAATCGTTTACTCTAACTTTACTTGAGTTTATTTTTAAAAAATATTAATTTTAGTATTATTTATTTTATTACTTTAGGAATAATTACCTAAATAAATTTATTAAGAATGTCAATAAATAAATCATTTACACATAAATGAATAGGTATTTATAAGAATAAATTTCAGATTGTATATTTTTAACATAACCTATTTAGCTTTATTTAATTTCTAGATATAATTAACCATTGATATAAACCTTTAATGCTTTCGTAACAAGAACTTTTCCCGAAGAAGATTTCTCCGAGACATTTTGAATTTAACTTTTGAAAATCTTAGGAAATCCATCGAAAACGTTCAATTATATAATTTAATATAAAACCAAAAGTTGGGAAGACTGAACAAATGTGTAGTGTTATAAAACGTTTAAAGATAAAAGCAAATGGATAGAAATATTTTTTGGATAGGTATGCACCTTGATATATTTTGAATTAAAAATTCATAAAATTTTATTAAATTAATATAGTTAAGGCTTGTCTCAGTCGTTTTATCTAATGCATTGTAAATTAGGTACCTATAAGAAACTTAATAAACCACATAAAGGAAATTGACAAATAATGAAGTAGTTCTGAAAATTATCCAACCCTTATTATGCAGTATTATTGCGATTTACCGATGACCGCTATAGATGACGTCACAAAAGCGCACCCTGGCTTTCTTTTCGAGTTGGTGTTGCTATGTACTGCTTCATAAAACGCCGTATTAGTTTACGTTCTATGTATCGAAAGATATCCCTAGCACGCACTCTAAATCATTTAAATGTTTCTGCTGCATCATAAATATATTATTTGAAGTAAATTCAGCATTTTCACATCAAAAACCCATCATCAATTTAACGGCAGAGCACTAACATGTTATAATTCAGCCGTGAGATTTAATACAACATTATATAATTCGTGATATATTCATGTTTAGTTTAGAAATTTGCGCTTGGATAAACAATTATTATTAAAACAAACAACGAAACAATATATTTCGCTACAAATGCGCAAAGGGCTTTAACGAAAGACATGTGCGGAATTTGCAAATAGAAGATTTTCAATTTCGCTTTCCGCAAGTATGTTATACGCCGTTTTTCCTAGAGCAACGTGCAAAATGGTAAAAATTAATGTGTTTTATAAATGTCAATATTATAGATAAAAATCATATATGAGTCGTGTTCTTAAATATCATATAGATGTACTGATAGCTAAAAACTATATTAATTTGCTTAATTGTTTGAACTGTGATCAAAGCTTCTGAATACGGAAATTTCTTTAACCATCTTGGCTACAAATTTTACATTTGGAACGCCCATTAGAATTTTGCAAATCGTGGGAAGTTCCAGTGGTATTACGGATTTTTAACATGCTAAACGTCACATTGGTACGGAGTTTATAGTATTCCTTCCTTATATTAGAAGACGTGTTTTTAAATTTATTTCCGTTGAAAAATTCATCGACTTCGATGCTTATATGAAGTTAGCCCAGCACAACGATATAAAGGGCACTTTACTCTTGAACGCGGCCGTTCGCAACGGTATTCTGTGTCCAAATTTCGATGTTTTGAGGATACGATGACCACCAATTTACATATATGAGTTGTGTTAGCTTAGCACAACTTAGTACGCCAATTTCGCCTGCACAACGATATAAAGGACACTCTACTCTTAAGCGCGGCCGTTCACAACAGCATTCCATGTCCAAATTTCGATGTTCTGATGATTTAATGATCATAAACTTGCATATATGAGCTATGCTACTGTAGCACAACTCAGCACAACCGCCAATTTTGCCAGAACAACGATATAAAGGGCATCTTACCCTTGAGCGCAGCCGTGCGCAACGTAATGCTATGTCCAAATTTCGATGTCCTGGCGATCCGATGACCACCAACTTGCTTATGTAAGTTGTGCTAGTGTATCACAATCTAGCACAATCGCCAATTTTACCATTTCGCAACAGCATTCTAGGTCCAAATTTCGATACTCTCACGATTCAATGACTGCCAAACTGGGTATCTGAGTTGTGTTACGCTAGCACAACTGCGGTATGTGATTTGGTGGTCGTTGGCTCGTTAGAACATCAAAATTGGGATATACAATGTCGTTGCAAACAGCCGCGCTCAAGAGTAAAGTGCCTTTTTTATCGTTCTTCTGACGAAATTCGCGGTTGTGCTACGCTAGCGCAACACAAATATGCAATTTTGTGGTCATCAAGTTATTGAAATATCCAAATTTGGACATAAAATGCCGTTGCGAACGGCCACCTTCAAGAGTAGAGTGTCCTTTATATCGTTGTGCTGGAAAAATTGGCAGTTGTACTGAGTTGTGTGCTACGCTATTACATCTCAGAAATGCAAGTTGGTGGTCATCATATCATCAGAGCATCGCAATTTGAATTCCGTTGTGAACGTCCACGCTCAAGAGTAAACTGCCCTTTATATCGCTATGATGGCGAAATTGGCGATTGTGATGAGTTGTGCTATGCTAGCATAACTCAGGTATATAATTGTGTGACATCCGGATGACTGATGTTAATTTAAACGTTACTTCAAGCCTATATCATCGGAAATGTTTTTTGGGCGTAACTTTATCTGTAAGTATTTTTTCGAAATACTACTTTAGCACAATGTTAGGACAATCTACCAGAACTTAGCACAATTAATAAAATTGCGAAATATGTTTTTTCGAATTTTTGACGCATTTTTCGTATCATGGTCATTATATTCGAGCACAATTTAGCACAATTGAAATTAGCTAATTCGAAGTGGGGGCTAACTTCGTATAGGCGACTTCGATAGCGTTTAGATCCGCGGGCTTTGGGTAAAGAAGCAAACACACTAACTACTACACCAACCGAGACTGATTGATATCACTTTTATTCAATTAACATTAATAATAACTAATGAAACATAAAAGGAGTCTTTCCTAAGGAGTATTTTATTAATCATTAGAATTTTTTTGCTGAACATTTTCGTCTAAGACAAACGATTTCGTAAAGATACCATCGAAGGGTTTCTATTTTATTATATAATATTCCAGCCGACTTATTATATAATCTTTGCAAAATTTTCGTAATACTTACATTTTCTAAATCTTATATTTTAGAATTATTTGTGATATATGTTTAAAAAATAAATTGTTAAAATATAGAGTTGTAGGTAATGTTCGTCAGAGTTTAAAGTAAATATTTAATAAATAAAATAAATAACACGAATACCTAATCGTTTTGGGAAAGTGTTATAAGCGATGTTTTCTTTAAACTAAAATTCGAAGCACCATCAAGATTTGATTTTTCACATTCTATACCAAGTAACTGTTATATAACTTTACCGTTAAATAAATTTATTTCATTGAAGGTTTTTCTATTTGTAAGTTAAAATTAAAATTGCCGTTCCGTTAATTGTAGGAGCGTGGTTTATAAAGTTCCCAGAATATAGATGAAAAAACAAGTTATAGTTTTTGAAATGACTATATATAGCATATGTTCCAGTAACTTCAATTGACTTACGATTATTATCCAGCGCTACTCCAATAAATTTGTCCAATCCCTGAGGTGACCTTTCGAAAGATCTGAAAAATACTGTTTCACGGCAGCAACTGTTTCTGTACTGGACGAAAAACACTTAACAGCTATAGTCTTTGGAGAGTTGGTAACAGAAGGAAATCGAAGGGAGCTAAACCTGTTGTATGGTGTGTATATTCCAACCATTTATGATTTAATCTGTTAAATTTTCCCATCTCCACAACACCGCCGTGAGGAGTTACATTGTTGTAATCAAAAATTACTTTTGTATTTTATAAACTGGCTCTTTGCTCACGATTTTTTCATCTAGTTGATCAGCAGACTTTGCATTAGATTTTCCGCTCATTTTTCTACTTTTAACAATATAATAAACCATCAAAGTGCTTTTTGAATTCAATAAATAAAGCCATAACCATTGGTTTCACCGGTGTAGTTATGAATCCATATTTCGTCCATAGTTACAAAGCGATGCACAATGACAACTTTCTTCTTGAAACGATTTAAACACTTCTGAGAAACTCTCATACCAATATAGCCAGAATTAACTGTTAGCAAATGCGTTATTAATCTTTTTTATGTATAATTCTTCATGTAAAATATAGGAAACACGTTCTGCTGAGATGTCTATGGCATCGAAAATTTCATCCACTTTTACTCGTTCTTCATTGAATAGCATATCATGCATTTTCTGAACGGTCTCTGATGTCATCGCAGTTTTTGAACGTTTACTGCTAAGATTGTCTTCAATGCTTCTGTCATTACGTTCAAACTCGTTAATCTACCTATAAATCACTTTTTTTGATGCAACACCATTTATCATTTCGATTATGAATTTCCTCGCCTTCAAACCTTTTTACAAAGAATTCAATTACAACAGTGTTTCAAATTTTTTGTTTTAAGGCAATGACTTTTGTAGCTTCACATGTGCTTATATGATAAGTGAAACTATATGTAGCTTTACTATTGAATAATAAATAGCACCCCACGCGTTTCTCATATCACCCTCGTAATATTGTAGTTTTATTCGGAATTTCTTCTTTTGTGTTTTCTATTGCATTAGTGAGCGTAAAATGGTTTTATTATCAATTTCTGATTTATGTATTTGTAAAATATTATATTGTAAACTATTAATGTCAATTTTTAAAAACAAATTTTGGGGAAGAATATAAAAAATAATACCTGTGAATTATAAAAAATATTCATTCCCAAATTTTATAATGTACCGATAAACTTGGACCATACTCGCGGGGTAGTTATAAATCAAGAGAAATAAATTCTTTTTAAAAATCCCTTGCCATTTCTAGAAAAAGTGCCGTTAATGAAATAATAAAGACCTCTTTGAGAACCACCGAAATAACATAAGATCTGATCGTGTAATCTTATTGAATGAACTATAAGTCATGACGCAGTTGTTAGTCATTCTAAAATACATAAACCGGGGGTGTTCATTTCATTAATGGTCGCATTCTTTTACAAACGTTTTCTGTTTTTTATGTCTGCTAGTTTCAATTTTTCGTTACCAAGGTATTAATTTTCAGTTTTGTGTGTTATTAATCTAATTTCATTTAATTGTAAATTGAACATCGTGTTTGTGTAAATAATGAATGAATTAACTGGTATAGAAATGATAGAAATTTTTTTAATTGACGATGAAGCATTTTGAATGTTTCGTGTAAGAAAATAAGTGTTTGTTTACTGTTATGAATTTTTAGAAAGTAAATGTCAAAATTATGTTACTTATAAAAATCTGGATATGGTATTTATTGTAATTAAACGTATTTAAAATTAAATGTTAAATTTTTGTCTACAAATGAACTGTAAGTGATTGATATAAATAATCTACATTAGAATAGGTTAATATACACACGAAGTAAGCATATATTCTGTAATTTGGTATTAAAGTATAATTTCATTCATCTGTGACTCGTAAAATTTATCTTGACTTATTTATTTGTATTCAAATTCAAATTCAAAGAAGTGTTCTATTGTATGAAATTTTCTTGTTAATGGATGTGGTTAGACCTCGACAGTACCGTGCTAAAGTTTGTCGGTGGATTTCAAAATCACCCTGTATTTATAGATGACATATTAGATAGTATATTATGTAACAGCAGCGATGAGCGATACGGACTAAAAAATGGTAAGCGCGAGAGGCATCCGAGTAAAATTATTTTGCGAGTGCATAATTGATATTACCCTCAAGTTTCGCATTATACTGAGGATGAACAAAAAATAATAAAATTTTGTCATGCCATTCATAAATAAATAACCAAATTTGATGTTAGAAAAGTGGCTCATGCCATCTACTGAGTTACAAATTTCCTAAAAACTGTAATTTTAAAACAAAGTTGAAAATAGTTAAAGTAAAAGTTTTATTTCGGGCAATTTTATTTGCCCTTGAAATATATTTGCCTACTGTGAGCGTATTCTCTATCACTAAGTCGAATTCACCGTGTACCTTAAATATTTTGCGTTTGTATGCTATTTTAAATGTGATGTCTTGTTCTTTACTTAACTGTTTCAGCAGGAAATGTATGGGTAAGAAGAAATTAACCGGAAGAATATTTCACACATAAATGTCAAAAATATACAGAGCTGTATTCGGAAAATTAGTTATTTTAATTTTGGGAATCCAATGCTTGGTTTATTTTACAATATTGTAGATTCTCTAAAGACGCAGTACAGCAGCAATTATGGATAAAATTTATTTATGATTGTATTCTCTAAATAGCGTCTATTATCTGAAATAAGAACTCACTTCATATACAAATGCTCATCATAATTTTCAATTAAATTCTTCTGAACGTGACTTTGTTAGTGTTCGAAGTTACACCTACTGCTGTCAGTTACTGCTGGTATAAATGTATGATTGCATAAATGGTCGTTATGTCATTGGTCTATACACCGTGTCCCAAAAGTGTGGAATATCCTATATATCTCGGTAAATATCAATTTTATGGAAAAATGTTTCAAATAAAAGTTGTTTGGGATTTAA
>JAHWXV010268394.1:0-10076 GCA_024586415.1 Phrixothrix hirtus | reverse complement strand
TCAATTAACCTATTCTACTGTCACAATAAAATGCTAGTTGAATAACATGACACATCTCATGATAAAGAAATGGCTTATTTAGCGTACACACAATACAACATTTTACAAAAACAAGTTACAAATAACTTCCCCATCCCTTGAAATCTGCCTTATTCAAGAGATACAGGAAGGACTACTCAAATTACTAAATACTAAAACTACAGTTAATGTATGTACTGAGATACAGTCAACGCAAGTATGTGTCCACGATCTAAACAGAAGGTATGTAGTAATGAGCTCCCTTTGCACGGGAAGGTTTAAGCTGGCCTCCTACAAGGGGCTGGCAGCCGGGACATGGCTTAAATTGACTTCTTGCCGATACGCGTTGACACTTCGCTTACGCCTTTCACAAGCCGCCCATAAAGAAATCAGAGAACAATAAAAAAGGGGGTACCTTAGTTTGTTTCGTTGAATTACCAGGTTGTTAGACTTCTAAACACCAAAATCGTCCACTTTGTGATTGATTTATTGGTTCCTGCGTCCGCCGAAGAACATAATACGTTCAAAGAGCAGCTACCAGGGTGGAATGAGCAAGTCAATCCCCAGAGATTCGTTATCCCATCTCTTAGGTCTGGTCTTCCGCTACATTAAATTATGCGAAGTCCTGAAACTCACACCCAAACGCTTCAGATAAAGAGTCAACATACACGACCGATTTTCATACCAACTCCATGGCGAATCCGTATCAATTATAAATGTCGCCAAACTCTATCAGATGTGAAAATTTCATTTCTCTAATACCTTTACTGTAATTATTAGATTCCTGATCAACACAGATGTGGAAAACGCATCTATAGTATTTCTAATTCGACAGGAAACTTATTTATTTATTTTTCTTTTTGTTGTCCTGTCAACAACGTCGGTTTCGAAAACAGACGGAGGAAAATTTAAAAAAGATTTTGTGCATTAGGCACAACGCCAACATAATCTCACAAGACACGTCATTATACCATCTTTGTAACACAAGAACAGAACTTTACCTCAAAAATTGTGACAGTAAAATATTATGATCGAGTTCTCGGTAGGTGTTTGTTCATTCGCGTTAATCTTGAGAACCACTGAACAACTTTTTTCTGAATTTTTCACTATTTTATAGCATACCTCTCGATCAAGGTTTAAGTGTATCAAACATCAATCTCTGATAAAAGAGAGGCAAGCAGTGATAAATTTTACTACTACTATTACTACCACTCATGCCGTTTCCTTAGTGGGGTAGGCAAAACCCAGTACCAAGCCTACACCTTCTCAACCACTGCATGCATCCATGCACCAATCCCCTCTCACTACCACCACCCTTCACCACAACTCCTAGCACTGTATAGTAACCACACTATCCTAGTAATACCCACCATTCTTACTATCTCTACTATTAGCCATTCACTATTTTTCTCCATTCCTGTCTGTTCTTACACACTTCTTTTGCTTCCATTAAATTCATACAACGTTTTTGGCAAGCTCTCCTATTCTTTGCGCTCTTTACTCTCTTTTGTTTTACAATTTCATCAATCATATTCAACCACCTCTTTCTTGGTCTACCCCTACCTAGTTTTCCATTCATACCTGCCTCATATATTCTCTTTGTTAAGCGTTGATTACTCATTCGTTCCATATGTCCAAACCATCTTAACGCACTTTTTTCGTATAGTTCACACAGTGTCTCCTTCACCTGGCATGTATCCATCACCCATTCATTCCTTACTCTGTCACATATCGTTTTGCCACATGCAGCTCTTGGGTACCTCATACTTATGGCGTTTATTTTACTCATATGCCATACCCAAGTCTCACTGCCATAAAAAACAATTGGAACAAATACACTATTGTACACAACCTTCTTTGCTTCCATACTCAACTGTTCACTCTTGGTTACTGACCACATGCTGCCAATTATTCTCCTGCCTGCATTCACTCTGTTTTCAATTCCACTAGCTATTCGCCCATTATTCGCAAACATTCTGCAAAGGTAAGCAAACTTATCCACTTGCTCAATTATCTCGCTATCCAACATCAGCTGACATATTTCCTTTTCACCTTTCCTATTGAAAACCATTATTACCTTTGTTTTGTCAACATTAATTTTCAAATCCATTCTTTCACTCACTTCCACAAATTTATTCAACATTCGTTGCCTTTGGCTCATACTTTTTCTACTAGTACTGCATCATCTGCATACATCAACACTTTTACATCTTTGCTGCCTATATTTATACCACTCAAGTCCTCACATGCACTTTTCATGCGTTTATCCATAAATATATTAAACAACCAAGGAGACATCACACATCCTTGTCTCACACCTTGCTCAATTTCAAAGTACTCACTAACCGTACCGTTCACTTTCACACATGCTCTGCTTCCATTATACATTGCTTTTATTGCATTCAGTAGTTCTCCCTTTACACCATATTTCGTGAGAGTTGCATCTATTCACACTATCATACGCTTTCTCTAAATCCACAAATGTACAATACATTTTCTCATTAACATGCAAAAGCTTCTCAGTCATTTGCTGCAAACTAAACATTTGATCCACGCACCCTCATCTAGGCATGAACCCACACTGTACATCCCTTATCTTCCTTTCAGTATTTATGTGAACTCTGTCAATTATAATTCTACCAAACACCTTCCCAGCTAATTTAATAAATTTATAGCTCCATAGTTCTTGTATTCATATCTACCACCTGTACAGAGGCACGCTCATAGCACTCTTCCAGTCCTTTGCCACTCTTGCTAATTGAACACAAGCATTAAATAGTTTGCACAACCATTCACCTAGTCGCATACCGCCATAGTTTAACATTTCATTTGTAACTTCATCTACTCCAGCAGCCTTCCCATTTTTAAGCCTTTTTATTGCATTTCATACTTCTTCCATGCCTATACTCTTATCATTCTCTTGGATTTTATTAGTTCCAGCATTTCCCACATTCACATTTATCCCAGTATCCTTGTTGCCATACAGCCCTTTAAAATATTCTTTCCAACGCAATATCACTTTACTTTCATCCCACTCAATTTCATTCTCGCTATTCCATATTCCGTTTACTCGGTTCCTTACACCCTGCTTAGCATTCTTTACCCACTTCCAAAATAATTTTTTATTACTGTCAAAATCATTCTGCATTCTTACTCCCCCCTTCACCCTCAAACGCTCTTTACTCTCCTTCACAGCTTCCTTTGCACGCTTCTTTTTAATCCGATATGCTTTCAGCAGATCCATTCTGTTCTTCTCATCTTTAGTCCCAATCATTTTCTTATATGTTCCTTTCTTCTCCTTTACTGCATTTTTCACGACATCATTCCGCCATGCATTCTTTTTTGACTTTCCAATCGTACTCACTCCACATACTTTAGTTGCACACTCTATCACGATGCCTTTCAACCTCTTCCTTTGCACACTTCTTTTTGATCCGATATGCTTTCAGTAAATCCATTCTGTTCTTCTCATCTTTGATTCCAATCATTCTCTTATATATTTCTTTCTTCTCCTTTACTGCATCTTTAACGGTATCATTCCACCATGTGCTCTTTTTCGACTTTCCAATCGTACTCACTCCACATACTTTAGTTGCACACTCTTCCATGCACATTCGATGCCACCTTTTCCAACTTCATACTTCCATTCAGATTCTTCTGACAACATTCTCTTCTCTAGGTTTTGTACATATTCGTCTTTCATATTCTCTTCCTGCAATCTTTCCACTTTCACTCTAGTCTTTCTTACAACTGCCTTCTTCTTATATACCCACTTTCTACGAAGCTCAATTCTTGACATTACCAGAAAATGATCCATCCCACATTCAGAACCTCTCATCATTCGTGTGTCCTTTACCAATTCACGTAACCTCTCATCACAAATGATTAGATCAATCATGCTTCTAGACTCTCCTCTTTGCCATGTATACAAATGGATATCCTTGTGCTTCAACCATGTATTCGATACAAACATGCTCTTTTCTAAGCATAGCCGAACGAATGCTTCCCCATTCTCATTTGTTCTGGGATCATCGTAAGGACCAATTACACAATCTATGTTTTCTCTTCTTACTCCCACCCATCCATTCAGGCCACCCAGTAAAATCACTATCATTCACGTGACATACATTAAGTACCCCTTCTAACTTTATCCAAAAGGTTTCACATTAATCCTGGTTGTCACCTTTCACTGGAGCCTAACATGCTACAACCATTACTTTCCTGATACCTATCTTTAATCGAATCTAGAGTAGCCGGGGGAGACACCAATTCATACTCCCGTATATGTGCTTTAGCAAATTCACTTAAAATCAATCCCACTCCCTTTGAACCATGCGTCCAACTCTTTACTCCAGACCAGAAACCTAGGCTTCCCTCATCCATCTCTATCACTTCTTTCCTTTTCCACTTAGTTTCACTCACACACAGCACATCTAGCTTTCTCTCTCATTTCACTCAAAATCTCATGTTCCTTTCCAAACATCCCTCTTATATCTCACGAATCCAACTTTCCATTCCATGTTCTCGTGTTTATTCCAAGGTTAGCCAATCTTGTTCAATCTCAACTGCCCACCATGGCTTTAATTGTCCGAGGCTTTGCATTGGTTCTTTTTAGCCATATTATTAAAGGTAGACCTGGTTGCTAGTCTAGATTGTACTCTATATCCCTATATTCCTATATTCCCTACTTACGGAATCAACACCATACCACTGGTCAGTGTTGACATATTTAGCCAAGTGCTACAAGCGTAGCCACACTCCCAGAATTACGCCAGGCATGCCTAACACTATTCTATACAGACTAAGCTCCCTATCATGAACATATTACTCTGCAAGCGAGCACGTAGTTGCCCATGCCGCAACTACTAGGAAGTATATGTAATGCACTAACACACTCGGGCACCCGCATAAATTTAGTGATGCAAAATTTAAACACTAACGTTCTATTAAAGCAAAAATGTGTACCGTCAAAAAACTCCATTCATATTTTAAAACATTCATTATTTCTGACTGATCCAGTATAATCGATTAGTTTAGGTATACATGTCACAATCGATAAAATAAAAACTAAATTTAATAATTTTCATGGGATCCCATCAGTTATAAAATTAATGGCACAAATATTCTGAATTTATGCTTGCATGTTCCTGAAGAACATTAATTGAAGTAGTAAAATGGAAACAAATGTGTTTCTATATTTTTACTTTCACAGTCTGGATCTAAATCTACACTTGACAATCTGAATGTTTAATTCACTAAAAATAATTGTGCAAAAGCATACGCGATTAAGTTGCTCAACTCAAATTAAAAATGGTGAAATTAAAATTAAATTTCTTAGTACATTATATAATTTTCAATCGGAGTCAACGATCCTTTCATTGTAAAACTTTCATTAAGATGGAAATAAATATTAATTTACAAAATTGTAATTTTATGCATTGACCCTTTCAAATCCCTACAAAGCAGAAACCTAGTTTCTGTAATTTAATTTTAAAAGAACTGTCGATTCCTATTAAGCTGACCAATTTTTGTTCAAATCGAACCTCAAAAGAAGTTTTCAAATTGCATTTTTAGTGAATCGGCTTTTCTAAAATAAAGAACACCAGTGCAAAATTATGGGGCACAAATTATTATAAAGAACCGTTCTTTCTTGATTTAAAAATGTAACTAATTCTTACAACATATCTGCTTAAATGAAGGAGCTAATAGAAAGATGTCTTAAATATTTAAATTTGATTGATCTTCTGTTAAATATTGAAATCTGGAAACAGCTGAGTAAATATAAATATAAAATAAGTTTCACATCATTACATGGAACTTGGCTTTAGGAATTTGCTAAGTCAACAAAAGTATATTGAAAGTGTCCATTGTATCACTTACAATTCCAAGAATTCCTAATTTAATTGAAAAAGGATCGATAGTAATTTCTTAAAAGAAACCAAAATAATTTAGGTAACAGCTTACATAAACCAAATTTAATGAAATAGATATTTATCTAGCTTCCAAAGTAAAATACAATTAAAAATTTTATTTAATGTTTCCAATTAGAATTTTTAACAATTACACCTTACATTTTCAAAAAGTTATTTATAGAGAGTTGATAAAAACATCAATTATCTTTATTAAATAATTTTAGATGCACAAATTACTTGTAAACAAACTAACAGGAAATTCAATGAAGGAAACAAAGTTGTCACAATCAAAATAGGGTTCAAACCTTTTTATGGTTTCTCTACACAACTTCCAAGATGGCAGTGTTGCGTCGGCTAGACAGCGGTAGGTCTTATCTCTGTAATGCTTTTAATGTTTGCAAAGTTTATCGAGCCCGACGTTGGTTTGTCAACTGTAACGATACTGTGTTAATGTGTTTTAAAGACCCCACATTGGTCTGACAACTTGTAACAGTTTTAAGGTTTTCTAACGGTCCACGTTGGTGTGCCAAATTATAATATTTATATATAAGAAAAATACTCTACCCTTTACTTTTGGGTTCTTTGCTCCGGCATGCTATGAGAAAACTCCATTTCTACAGGGTACAACCATCACTCTTCCAGAATTTATATAAATCCTTGTATTTAATTCAACAATTAATATCTGAATATTGCAAGTCAAATATTTTATAAACTTAATTGATTCAAAGCAAAAATTGTTTAGTAAAAGAATTCAATTTATTACAAATCAAAGTATTTTCATTATAAATCAGAGTAATTCTCAATTTTCTAACTATTACTTCAAATAACTAAGGGCCCTTTACAGATTGCACTGATAAGAGAATCGGCATTCAAATATATGATCAAAATTCATATGGTAACTTATTCTAAACAAAAAGCAAATAGGTATTTCAACAAATGTAAAAAAAAATCCAATTATTCTCAGAAAAAATCCCACCTTTTTCTTTGACTAACTCTGTACATAAAATAATATGAATTAAAGTGGGTTGTTTTCATAGATTGAAAACATATTAAAAGCTAATCAAAATTAAAATAATATTCCATAAATAACTTTTTAATTAACTCACGCTCGTTAGTTCAGTTCATGACGTGACTAGATTTACCGTTATGCCTCGGAAAACTGCGTCATCGCTTTCAAGTTCAGGTACTTCAAGAATTTTACTTTGACTCGTAGATATTTGTCAACTTTCATTGGCTTTAGAACAATTCTACAATGAAAATGTAATAACATATTTTTACATGTTACTAATAATTTCTTTGTTTCTAGTAATTTTTGGTTATGGATACTTTTCCGAATTTCGTTTAATTATTGGATAATCGGTACCCAGATTTTGATTTAATTATATATTTCTCCTCGGTTTTGCTACCAAAAAGATTGGTAGTTTAACATTATAAAATGTTGTCAATTTACCGATACGACAGTTAATTGAATTTCCTAAATTGGTAGGATTTTTCTTGTCACTGATGCGAAATATAATTTCACTATTTACCCACTGAATAATATCAATTTTAGCAATAAAAGGTATACTTACACCTTTTTAAACAATTCTATTTCACAATTTCAATATGGCGCTATATGCTTGTAAACTTGACCTCGTGCTAATTGCCACTAGTCTCTTCTAATCAACTCGAACTTCCGAAAACACTACTCCCGCCAGTATATCCCACTCTTATTTTTAGTAAGTTTCACATTTACCGTTGCCAACTTAAATCTAACCACCTTATTTTTAACAAACTATTTCATTTAAACTGATTCCTTTTGCATACAAATTATTTTCAAACACACTTAAAAAAATATTTATGAACCGGTAATTTACGGTTTATCTTAATTTAAGAATTAACATAGTAAAAACTCAAATCTTGACTCATTACATCTCTTTCTAAAATTGAAAACTTATGATGTCACCTTGAAAGAACAAAAATAACTAGCTAAATCGAAGATAAATACAGTCACCCCTAGCTTCGGTTGGATAGATATACTTTTATGCAAAACTAGAAACCGGCAAAATAAATGTTGACTAAAAATCGAGTAAGAATTAGCAAAGAAAAGTACAGATGGTAGTAGGATAAACTTAAAAGTGTATCACAAGGATAATTATCATGAAGATTGCTAAATACCAAACTCAGGCTATAATACTGACATCTTTTGCTAAATAAATTTTCTACGATCGCTTTTACACTGTAACAGGCTGATTATATTTTTGTATGAAACTGTACATTCGATGTATTTCGAGTTTAATTAGAATTGATTATGCAGGTTTAATAGGTTAATAAAAGTTTAGGTACAAGAGTTTTTGGGAATTTTTAATTTTTGATGTGGCACTTTGAATATCGTTTAGATACCACTGGCATTTTAAAGGTGGGACCCACACCGATTTATAAGCACAACGATAGTTCTTTTCGATCATAAGAAGGACACTTCCAGTTCTGCACTTGTCGAGTTAATACCTAACGAGTGTTGGTGCATGTTTGAATCCTATTAGTGCAATTTTGTCCACTTAAATTATTTATTTAAGGTGAGTCTTCACAATCTTCTAGCTTTATTATATTTCAAAGAGTTGTTTGGGTTAAATATTTTTCTTTTCTGTTTCGTTATTTAATGGTCAACCTGTCGGCTTATGTGTAAGCGACATACATTACGGTGGTAATCTGCAATGGCACGAATTCTTTGTGTTCCGAAGAAGTAATGTTCAACCCTATCTAATTAATTAACGTGAGAGGACTCCAACTTTGATGAGCTCTAGGTTCATAGATGATCTTGGTCAGCCTTTTTGAAGTTTATCTGTTGTGCTGCTCCTGGATGATCTTGCTTGGGAGGAAGCTGCAGGCTTCGAGGCTTAACTATCTGTGTTCCGCCTTTCTGGCTAAGAAGTTGTCTGGTCCATAGCAGTTGAGATGCTGTTGAGATCTGATAAATCATTTTCTATAAAAATAAAAGGAAATCTTCGTTATGTTCTGATTGATATGGATTTAAATATTTAGAATTATGTAGATCATAATGTTTCTTTCATTCAGTTTTGTTTGTGGAATTTTAATAGTATAACAAATTTATCTGATATGTTTTTTGTTTTATTGTAAAGTAAGTAAAGCTATAGTTAGTTTACGTAAATTTATCAAAATGTTAATAGGTAATTAGGACTAAATATTTAAATAGATGTTTGTTAAATTTTGCGTGATTTTGGACTCCTGTAAATTGTGTGGTTGGCTGGACGAGGGATAACAAATAAAAGATAAACACTTAAAAATAATTAAGTAAGGTTGTTTTGGTGGTGCTCGGTTTGGATAAAAACGCAAGAGGCGAGCTTCTCTATTCCACATAACGTTTGCAAAATTGTGTAAGAAAATCATGTTGACAGTTCGTTATGATTTTCACGATATTGGATGTCAAAGGTTTAGTTAGTGATACCGTGTCGCGAGACCCCCGTGTTTTTGATAGTTAGAAATACGCACAGGTCATGCATATTCATATCAATCGTACAAGTGACTCCCTTTTCTTTTGAAGTGCCCGGGTGGTATTAAAAGGTTTTTGCCATGTAGTGTCGGATCACCTTGCTGGAGAAATTGATTAGCGACTCTCTGGGAATTACCTGCTTTGTCCACTCCAGTTGCGACTTCTTTGGGCCTCCGAGGTCCTGTTGGTGCAGGAATCTTAAAAATGAAATCACGATGGACGATTTTGGTAGTTGAAAATCAAACAACCCTGTGAAATGACAACTAAAACCAAGGTACCCTCTTTTATCGCATTGTTCATACCTCGCAGCTCTCTTATTTTTTCCTGTTTTTCCTATTTTCTTCAATTCTTACTTACTTTCCTGTTTTTTCCTATTCATTGCTATTTTTGTACCACCTTCCTGTTATTTTCCATCTGCGCCTTTCATGTCATGCAGACGTAGTTTTTTCTTATCGTCTGCGGTTGTAACAGAAAGTAGAAAGAGAGAGAGAGAGAGAGCGATAAAAATTGATCATCTGTAAAATACCTAACGAGTTGTTTATTATTTTACCGAGTTCATTGGCGCAATTAGTTGAGTGGTGCAGCGAATAAATTCTTGGAAGAAGAATAATATTATATTAAAAATTTGTTTTTAACATCCCATCCCTGGATTTGCA
>JAHWXV010268379.1:0-13952 GCA_024586415.1 Phrixothrix hirtus | reverse complement strand
GATATTTTTCAAATTTTCCGCCAAGTCTGGTGACAAACCTTTGGATATAAATCTCCACCCAGAATCTGGTTACAACTAAATCCAGTGACAAACCTCGAAAATCCCCTAGATCCTGGTTTTATAACTAAATCTAGTGATTTACTTTCATCGATGTTGGTAGGATGCTTGCATGAAGTGAGATAGAGCCATATAAATCCATGTGTTAGAGGGAGATAGCAACATTTATGATTTGATATGCTAGAGGTGAGTAGGTGAGATTCCAGAACCGCTATATATATACTACTTATGTATCCGGTGGAAATAAAATTTTAGAGTACTTCCTTGAATATTTACGTTAATTCTCTGTATAATCAATTGTTCACTACTAACGTCTAACGTCTACCATCCGCCATTACCATTTCTGATATCTAAAGTATCTTGCTATTTAAACATATTAATAACTTTGAAGGTCGTGGAACTGTCTCTCAGCTTATAATACTTATCTAGGTTTCTTGTTTTGATTTTTTATCAATATATTGGTGTCCTCTTGTTTAATCTTTATTTCTGTCTAATATAATATTTTTTTCTGTAATCGCTATAAATAATAACAGGAACTTCAATAAAGTTAAGTAGCGTAAATTTTAAAGTAGGGGATATAATCAATACATTGTTGATAAATGTATTACATTTTAAATAAAATAAATCGAATAATCTGTTCTCATTTTATCCTTAGTAGTCACAGCACTTTTCTATTTGGAATAAATGTACGATCAGTCAGTAACAGAATATGTCAGGATGTCACAATGATATTCAAAATTATGTTCGGACTGATACACCGCGGTATTCACTCTCAAGTAGTACTTGTGTAATTACATAAACACAATATATTTAATGTTTCTTGTTACATAAACCAACCATGTTTGTTTGAAAGTGTGGGTGTATGTGAGTGTTCAAGGTATTCCCTTCGAAGAAGGTGAGCAGGCTTAACCAAAATTCAAAACAACTTTATTGATATCAAAAGATCAATATAATCAAATAATATGGTAAATTTTTACTTGCAATTTTTTATTTGTACATGTTTTCTAGATATTTAAGACACCAATCAAACTGCACAACTTAGAAATTTGTAAAAGATTTTTAAACGGTGAAATAAACCAGTAAATTTTTAAATATGACCACTTTCGGAATTTGTTTGCTTTAACGGTTTTGATAGAAGAAATGAAACTCCATCTATTTATTAGGCAACGTATAATGTTTTAGACCAATGTTTCCGATAACAATTCGTCGAGGTATTTCGTAGATATAAATTTTCAAATTTAATAATAATTTAGGAATCAACAAGAATCAGTACATGAAATTTTGAAACGATCGTTGTACCCATTTCCATAATAATAATATTTCTTGAAGCATAACAGAGGAAACATGTTTTGACGGAAATGTGTGAAGATGCTACACATTATATTTTTCATCTTATTTGATGTACAAGGAGCACTATCTATATTGTGAGTCTTGGCAACATTGCGTGTTTAAGACACCATCTAACATTTGTAATGAAAAGGTTGGCATTTTGGAACATAACCTTATTCAGAACACCTCGACATTTAAGTGTGATTAGTGGTATTTATGGTGGCTTGGAAACTGTGCCTCAACGTAAAAATGGAATTAACTCGTGAACATTTCCGTGCGATTGTTTATTACAACTTGCGACGTGGATTTTATAGACAAGATTGCGTCAATCAACTAACTCCCACTTTTGGCGATGAATCCCCATCCTTTGCCAGTTCGAAATGCTGGTATGGCGAGTTTAGCCGTGGCTGCGGTTCGCTCACTGACGAAAGTCGTGAATTTCGTCCAAAATCAGTTGAGCCAGAAAACACTGATGATGTGAAAAATTGATAATGCAAGACCATCATGTGAGATTGAGGAAATATTATACGTTAGTTCAACCAGCATATAAAGGATATTGTATGAATATTTGGTTGTGCAAAAGGTATTTTCTCGTCGGATGCCAGATAATTTGAAAAATTTTAACGTTTGCCAGGTGCAAATAAAGGAGCGAACACTTGCCTAAATTAGTTGCGTGCCGTTCCAGCTACTAATTGTCGTCGAAGGTAAAATTACTGGATATGCTACCCCAGCCTTCATAAGTTCATTTATTTCCTCAAATTTGTGTACACTGCAGAATAACTGGTGTGGGATTATTTGTACCGTCTTCGTGTATATTTTTTCTTTTAACTGTGCAATCCACTATTTAATTTCAAGTCTTGTGTGCGTGCAGCGCCTCCAAATGTCCCGGTTCTAGTCGACACCATGAAACCTTTCATATCAAGTGCTGTGAACTTAATACAGTTTAAGGGCATTAATTTAACTTAACTAACTCCTTAGGACACTAGAATAATTAATAAGTATTTACGTAATTGTATGCTAAATTATCAAATTATCTTGTGATTATTAAAGTTATTCACTTAACTAAGCTCAGGTGCATAAATAGATATCAATATTTTAGCTTCTACTCTGATTGGGCTAAGAATAGAACACGCAGGTCAGCTGTACTCCATGTGTATTCAAGAATCACAAGTTTGACTAAGGAACACTGACACATAGCGTTATTGTTTAACTATAATTTGCAATAGCAAATGATTATTTGTTTTTATGCGTTTACCTATATATTTATGAGTGCCATTTATTCACTTCTTATAAATATGTTGACCTTCGGAAGTGCTTTATTCAATCTAATGTTAAGACTTGCGGTACCTAATCACAAAATATTTGACATGCGAGGGTAAATTATAAAATTTCCTCACTCGTAATTAATATTATATCGGACCCGGCTTCAGCTACACCGGACTCTCTCTTGCTTGCTCTAAAAACTTTTTATAATGTAACTTAGGTTTCTTCTAATTATATTGATGGATCCCCGTTCTCTTCATAATACGTGCTTCTTCTTGTTTCTTTAGAGGAAATTGGTTTAAAGGTGAAGTTTCGCTGGTGATTGCAAAGAGCTACCGTTACAGCTTCTTATCAGCAATGTATAGGTCGCGATTGTTATAACATTTTGACTTATTCAGAATAATTTTGTTGTAAGTTTCCGGCACACTTGTTTCTCTCTCCCCTATTTTGCGTTTTAGCCATTAAATTAACATTTGAAAGGAAACGTTGATCCGTGCTGGTCAATTGTGCCCGCATACGAGGCCTCTTTCGTTGTTTTTCATTAATATTTGGTATCAGGAATTCAGAAAGCACAAAAAGGAAGCATTGGTATTGCACCAACTTATGTCGGCTTTTGAATCCAAAGGTTTACCTTTTGCTCCATGAATGTTTACATTATTGTATACAACTGACAGCTTGAATCCGTGAAATTGAAGATATTGAGAAACTAGTCAGCTAATTCATTTTTATATGAATGCCTACAAACTTTAATAGAAGGTCTATAAAGAATCATCTACAAACGTGACTCTTAATGGCCGTCATCTGGAAGACTGAACAGGATTTCAAAAATCATCTCGGTCATTTGACAATTACAAATATTTGAGAACTAATATAAAGGGCATTGGATTTATTTGAAATACTTACCACTTAAACGTAGAGGGACTTAGTAAAGACAAATCTGAGTATCTTTGAAGATTAGGTACTGATTAGGTAGATGTGCTAATATTTTAAGAAACTCGTATACCGGGCGCAGAAGTGCTATTTCAAAAGGGCTCTAATCGGGATTCACGATAACTAATTGACTAAATAGCCAACTCATGGTTCTGTTACATATATTAAAAATAACACTATAGACTACCGAAAGGCCCTCAAAGAGATTATAAGCGGCATTTATGTCATTGTTGTCAAAGTTGGTAATTTACATATATCAAACGTATATAAACCACCAAATATTATATGACCTGAATGTTATCTATTACATATCCAGCAATTTCTATTATAGGGATATGAAAGAAATGACAAAAATGGCAATGCTTTACAAGAATGGATGAAGTTTAGTAATATTCCATTAATTTATGGTGCAAAAACTAACAAACGTTTTAGGTCGGCAAGGTGTCAAAGAGATTATAATCCAAATTTACGTTTTGTAACAATGGATAGAGATTATAAACCTCTTAGTTGTTATTGGCAAGTACTAAATGATTTTCCACATAGTCAACACCGACAAACTTTGTTAAAGATTGGTCTCCAATTTCCTCTAGTTTCCTCATTGAAAAAACCTCGTTTGAATTTTTAAAAAGCAAATTGGAAAGGTATTATTAATGCTGTTGATTCAAATATTAGGTGGATAGATCCAGTAGTCAGTAGTTATGATAGATTCGTTGGAGTAGTTAAGAGTGCTGCTAGGAAATTTATTCATAGAGGTTTTCATAAAGAATATATTTCTAGCTGGTCTAAAGAAGCTCATAAACGTTACAATAAACATAAAATCAATGCAACCCAAAAAACTTTAGATGAAATTTAAAATTTAGTAAACGAAGTGGAACAATCTCATGAATAACGTGAATTTTACTCACACTAATCGTAGTAGCTGTAACTTGCTGAAAAAGTTATGGACAACTACTAAGTCAAAAAATTTTAAAGTTCAAATTTTTCCTAAGTATGTATCAACGAGATTGGTAAATGTTTGGAATGCTGTTAAAAATACCTAAAGAAGAGGTTAAAAAAGGAGATATTCTTTAAAGGTTTTGAGGAAGAAAACACGACCTTCTGAAGAATAATCTAGATCCATTACATTAGAAGAATTTAGTATTGCACTAACGTCAACCAAAAATAGAAGACTGCTGTTTTTGATGGAATCTACCAAGAAATTTGGTAAAAACTTGAAACGTTCTGCCTTAAATGAGTAAATTGAGTTTTTTAAAAATATTTTGATTTCAAGTAAATTGTCCAAAGTTCATAAAGGAGCGAAGATAATATACTCAATAATTCATCCAGCTGTATAACAATTAGGCTTCTATCTGTTACATATAAACTTCTACAACGACTTTTGTATAATAGAGTATACCCATTTGAAAAATTATTATCTGTAGAACAAGCAGGTTTTCGCAGTTTAAGAACTTGCAATAATCAAGTTTTAGGATTAGATTTTGAAAGAAAGTTAGAAACTGTAGTCGTTTTTGTTAATGCAGTTGCTACCTATGATGCTGTTCCGAAGGATGACCTAATTCATATCATGTGGGAGAGTGCTTAAATTATAAGAAAATATGCTTTCTGACCAAATGTTTAGAGTATTTGTAGGAAATAAGTCATAAGTAAGTTTATAAAATGAAGAGACGGTCTCCTATAACGTTTTGTTTTGGCGCCAATCCTTTTCAATTTGTACATACGCGATATACCTGTAGCAAAGGGCGTAAATTTATTTATGCATATCACATAGCTTTATCCGTACAAAAATAGATTTAGCTGACATTGAAATGGACCTTAACGAAGTTTAAAAGGATTTTCTATGAGGATATTGCAAGAAATTACGTATTTGCCAAAGTACCCAAAAAACTGTAGGTACTTGTTTTCATTTAAAATATCATCAAAAGAATCGTATCTTACAAATCTAAACGAATAATAATTTAATAGACCATAAATTGAGTCCAACATATCTTCGTGTTACTTTTAATTGTTTATTTGACATATAATCAACATATTGAGAAACTAAAACTAAAATTAAAAACACGTAACAATATAATGTAACCCCTTCCTTTCTTTCATTCTTTAATTACAGTAATAAGTATATACATTAATAACTGTATAACAACGATAGCTGTAATGACAGTTATTACAACTTTTCTTTTCTAACGTAATTTTTCTTATGTTCAATTATCACCCTCACCATATCGTATTCTGTTTGGAGTTTTTGTTGATTTAAGGTAGTGGGTCAATTAATGAATGTTAGAAAAATTAAATTTATTAAAATACTCAACGTTTCGCCAACACAGTTGGCTTTATCAGGAGCTAAAATATATATTAATGAATAGCAATTAAAAATTACAGTTAAAATGTCTAAAATTGAAACTTACATTTATATGTTTGAAGAACATATTCTTTTCGTAGTTGCTAAGGTAATGTTACAAATTCTCACATAAATATATAGTTGTTATATAATCTATGCCATTTGTTGTTTTAAAGAATTTAAACTATATACAGGATGACTATCATTATGTGTGTGTGTATATATATATATTTATAATTTGTAAATTATTGTATAACGTATTTCTAGTTCACCTTAGTTTTAGTATTTCAAGTTATCGATGATTGTATTTTATTTCTTGCTTGTTTTAATTGTCTTAGACCATAGTTACTGCCATATAACATTTTTGTTTATTTATTTTCTGTTTTATGTAGGTTTTTTAATATTGTAAGGCTATTTGATAATATTAAAGCTATGATGAAGCAATAAATTTGATCCCGCAATGTCAGTTGCAATTAAAAATTACACCTTTTCCTGATCTTAATAAATAATATAAATTAGATAAGTAGAAAATATCTTTAATTAGAAATAACATTGATACGGTTGTGGTTGCGCGAACGTCAAGCTTCCTTTTTGTCCAGTTTGCAATCCCCCAGTTTCTGCGACAGCAAAAAACGAGAATTAGGGTCAATTGTCCGAGGTTTCGACCCTCCCAATTTGACGAACTCGGAACCTGTTTTGACATGTTTATATGAACGATCCTGTTCACGATTGGATTTCATTTTGGAAAACTCGAGCGAAGATGAACGCTCGTATTTGAAGGTCGACGTATTTGGTTATAATTTTTTAAGTTTATTGAACTCTGGAGCTTTCCGTACGATTCCTAGGGGCTCAGGTTGGCGAATTTTGGGTGACCTACGATTGCCTTTGCGCACTTCATCTTTAGCATCGTGTACCGTCGCAAACGGAATTGATGGCGAGATTTTGGGGACAGTTAGTCTGCCTTTCCGTATTGAAGGATCCGTGTTGTGGCGGTGCAAGAATACCACATCCGCAGGTTGGGCTGCATGTCGTAAAAGGCGACTAATTTACCACTTTGACGCACCAAATTTCATCTTGGCCTATGGCTTGGTTGCATATTTTTTGACGATTGGCCGTGTGGTGGCGGCGACTTAAGGATTCCAATTCCACGAGTTTGCTCTGTGTGTCGTAAGAGCCGACAGTCTTACTACTTTTGAATCTGTTTTTGTTCCATCTTGGCTTCGTAATTGTTCTCAGGCTATATATGAGACCTTTTTTCCTTCTTCTTTAGGTTTGTTTTTAGATTTGGTTTGTTTTTGACATTCTTTGTTTTGAATACTTTTAAATATTCAATCTATTTGCTCACTTAGGTTCACTTTAAACGTCCAAGTTAAATTTCTTAATGTCTTGACAGTGTGTAACATCTTATCTATTGGGATATCGTTTATTCATATTACTCTCGTTTTTTTGTTGGTTACCATCTGCTTACACAGTGAAGTTACCGACTGTATGGTCTTAGGTTCGACCGCGATGTTATTTCGGATTAGACTCCTTTCTTCGTTGCCAATGAAGTGTATTGCCTTTCCTTTTTTTGTTTTTGGGTTAATTGATTCGGATAGATCCGCTTTGCATAGCAATTAAATGTGCTTGTCTTTTTTTTTGGAAGGATATGCTTAAACTTATTTTTGAGGATTAGATGGCCTGTGTTTGAAATATTGAATAATTCCGTATTATAATTTGAGTTGGCATTTATGCTTTGCTTTTGTTATTTCTTACTGGTTTAGTTAGCTTTGCTTAATCAGTATGATCTGTTGAATTGCTTCTTTCTTGTTGCTTTGAGTAACTATGACTTGATCTTGCTTTTGCTTTGCATTTCTTGTTGTGTGATATTTTGGCTTAGTTTTAGAACTTCTTTTTCCTAGTAATTTTCGTTATTTTAGTTTTTGATGCTTGCGAGAATATTTTTGTTGATCACTATGCGTTGTTTTGGATTAATTAGATACTTTTAGCCAAAAATTGTAACAAGCTTGACTTGAATTGTACATTTGATCACCGTTACCTATTTATCTTATAGATATTTAGAATTTTCACTTTGCTAAATTTTGACTTGGTTATTTATTGTCGACTTTTATTTTCTTTGACTTTAATGTGAAGTTGGGTACTCGAGGAAGATCCAAACTGAATTTTGACTTTTTTAATCAGATCTGGTTATTTGCATTCCTTTTCTTTGAGTTTATATTAGACTTTCTTAGACTTAGTCGTGTTTGTCCTTTAGGTTAGATTTAAAATTACATTGGCGAATTGTGAAATTTTGTCCATCACGTTTTTGGTTTTCTCTTGGTTTTCTTTTCTTTTTTTATTAGTTTTATCGTTTAGACTCTTATGAAATTCGTTATACATCCGTTGAATCTTCAGATATTACTATTCAATTTTAGATTTTTTGTGTTTTTTTTACATCTTCTGATACTGTGAAGAAATCATTTATTTTAAGGGAAATTTGGGCCCCTAGGCTTATTAGTTGCCAATTCCTTCGTGCTTCTTCTTTGACATAGGTTGTTGTTTGACTAGTAGATGATGATTCGTCATCGTATATTTTTTTGGGATCCCGGGTCCTTGTGGGTCAACCTTAGTGTTAATGGATCAGCTCTTCTTTTGGGACTAGTTCTGCAGTGATTTCATCTCCTTTCTTTGGGATCAATTGGTATTTAGTAAATTATGTTTACCTCTAATATTCTTATATTAAACTTATTTTCCTTTAGATTAGCATAAATCTTCTTTCTCTTTTCAATTTGTTGCGAAAATCATAGTGCGGTCATCCATTTTATACATTCGAAGCTTTTTGTTGTGTAATTTTATCGTTTAGGAAATGGTAGTAAGATTTTCTCTTTTTAGGTCACACACAAAGAATTTTTCAGCGACTCTCGAGTCCTTAGTTTTGGGTAAGGTCTGATGATCTTTTGGGTCGAGCGTTTGTTGAATTCGTTTGGTATGGATTATTTTAATTGGAGTATTTGATGGTAGTACTGTGTTGCGATATTGTAACCTATTGGTTAGTTGTTAGTTGATTGGCTAGTGATCCCTTGGTTTTAATGTTACTCTTATTTCGTTTCTTTCTGTATAAAACCACTTCATTTCGGGTTTTACTTTTATTGGGGGGGATTTGTAACGGTTTAAAATTCACTTATGAATTTTCTATGAAATTCGTATTGATTTAGTATATTTAGTTGACAAATATAAATTAGTGGAGTTCTGTTTGTGTGATTTTAGACAATAGAATCCTTTATTATTTCAATTTATTGTAAATTATTTGATTACCGCTGTCGGGTTGGTCACGCCTACAGTGGAGCGCTATTTTGTTTAGCGCGCACTGGTTAATGTCTCTAGACTGCGCGACGCCTTATTTGTGCGAATGCTGTCGCGACTATTGCACATGCAGTTTTGGGATCGTTGCGTGATAATTTGGGTAAGATTAAATTATTTCATTTTCTTATGGTTTCAAATTCTATTCGTGTTTTATTTCTTTTAGTGTTAAGTTACGGCCGATGATCGAGATTAAAGATTGTTCACCCCATAGGTCCAGGAAGTTACATCCTGAAGGAATCGTCATGCCTGCGTTCGTAGTAAGGCCATACCGGTGGTGAAGGCGTCGTATGACTGCCCGCAAGCATGAAATGGTTAAAATTTGCGATTCTGGGTAAATCAATCTTTCTTAGTGTTGGTAATTACGTTTTGCGTTCAACTTAGATTATGTGCTTTTGTTTTAAATAAATTGGCATAACATATGGGCTGTAACAAACGCCAGTTTCGTTACTTCTGTCTTCAAGATTTGGTTTCAGCTGGAAACGACTGTTTTTCTCAGTTCGTAATAGGGATGCAAGGTCAGTGATAAAAAGTTTTCAATCCAATCCTTCATCATATTTTGTTACATCGATTAGTCAATGTTTATAATTAATTTTTGAGATGTTAAATTTCTAACGTATCAATTTTAGTAATGCCGAAAATGTAAGAATTATATCTTTCGAAATTCACTTTGTTACAGTTAATTGATAAAATTTATTTAGTGCAATTTTATATTGTAATAAGCGTTAACTTGCACTTGGGGTCCATGTATTTAAGAATTTTGTAAATGATTTTTATAGTTTGACTTTGTAGGACTTTTAACGATTTGTAAATGTAATTCCTTTAGATAAACTTTGGTTGATAAATTAATTTCATACGTTTGGAATTTATTAGTTTAATAATGGGGGTTACTTGACTTTGGGATTGTTGCAACAATTTAGAATCAGTAGCTTTAGTTTGGTCCCCTAATAACTTAATAAATCTGAGTTTTGATATTTTTCATAAAAGAAATACTTAATATTCTATGTTCTGTACATTATAGAAATATCGCTTGTAACTTCACCTTATCTATCGAGATAATCACGTTTGCTTGACACCTGGCGATTTGCCGAGTCGTTTGGACAATTCCGTTGCTTTTTATTCAAAACTTTGTTGTTCAAGTTAAAAGAAAACTTTTATGTATGAATACGTCGATGATAACGAAATTTATTTTAATTGACGTTCAGATTCCTTTTTATAAAATCATTAATATTTATGTGTGCGTAGAATCACATCCACATTCGCTCATTATTGTTAAGCTGTAAGTCATCTTAAATAATTTACTTTGTTCCGTATGCTACTATTTGACACTTTCAAATAAACCATTTAATCTTGTTAATTTAGTGTGTGCATTTTCTTTAATCTGAATCAGGCGTCTGTTTCGCTGTTTGGGACGCCGATTCAGTCTTGAAAAGTTTAATAGAACAGTAGACTTCGACATACACCATTTTTGCAGGCCCAAGTCTACTGTTTTTTTTTTGTTAGGAAATAGCGTGGCGCATACTTTTGAGGGTATTATTATGTTGTTTGAAATTTATATTTAATCATAACCGCACTCGCTGGATATTTGGCAATAATTATTTGGGTTTAGCGAGTTGTCTATAATTAAAATTTTAGATAATCTCGTTTATCTTGTTTTTGGGAATTCGAAGCGTAATTAGCTTAATGAATTATTTAGACGATCTGTATCGATCGCAATTATTTTAAGACTCATTCTCGTCACCGAAAACAAACTTTTTTTTAAAACATCTAGGTTACCAACAACTTTATACCAGTGGCGTGCTGAAGACCCACCCCACTCTCTGTTAGGTATTCTGGCAGCTATACATCATCTTTCCTTTTTTTTCTATCACGTGGACGCAGGTAAGAGCGATTTGAAGCGTGGTAGATATAAAAAGTTTGGCGAGTTTTGTTAGGAATTAGGTGACACCGAAAGAGAGATTTCAAGGTAAAAACAGGTTCACTTCTTCGGGAGTTGTAAGATAATGTGTTTTATAAATTAGGAATACGTATATTAAAATAATAATTCGGCCCCAAAGATTACGTAATTTTAAAAAATATTTCAGAAATAAATCCATTAACAGCTTTTAATAAACCGGAATCAAGCTTTACAAAATTCTTGGAAGCGAAACACTAATAACAGCAACAACCTTGTGCTTTGATTTACAAGTAATCAAATAGGAAAATGTAATTTCTAGCCGTGAATCGTAAAATTTACACGTATTGTTATAGAAAAAGAACACAAACTTGAGAAGTGGTTGCAGCTAAGGCGCTCATAGATCTAAGCTATTCTGTTTGTGGTATGAGCACACCTATATATAAAGCAGGGTAACATTGCATCTTAGTTAGTATTATTCAGTATTTTATTGCATCAAGTAAGCACTTATTTATGTTTTTTTACTCCACTTATGCATGCTAATAGCCAGGCGCGGGAGAGCGCGCTGGCGAACGGCCGATTCCGAGCGCTATCTTCTTAGGAGTTGTCGCTATGTATATTCTGACGCCAGATTTGGAATTTTCAGGTGCTCCAAGAACGTTTTAACATTTTTTTGGAAATATTTATAAATAAATTTCTCGTAAATTCTAATTAATAAACTTTAAAGCTGCTTGAAGAGGAAAGCGATAATACTGTTACTACGGGCCAGCTATTAATGCAAGCATATCACACAGTCCACGTTATTTTTCCAAGCATTTATTATTCACACTATGACATTATTACATATAAACGTTTAGGTTTCAGGGTAACCCAAAATTAATAAAATGGGTTTCAACGCAGAAATTATATCATCTTCAGCGACATATACAAAATGTGCTGTGGTGGAAGTAAAATTAGAACTCTTCGACACCGACTTAGGAAATAAAAACGAGGGCATCAGCAGCGGCAATAAAGAGTATGCCAAATACCTTCGGCAGTTTAATACGCTACTGAAAAATTCCAAAAGCGTGGGTGGAAAACAGCATTTAATCGCAAGCATGGAGCAGATAAACAAATTTAAAGGGATGTTTAGCGCAATGCAAGTTATTGGAGGTAAGTACAATCCGAGAAACCTGATGGCACGCGACAACGTTAAATGGGAAGATGCGCCCTCCGCGTTTAAAGAAAGGTAAACACCTATTATTACTCTTCTCGCTTTTAATTATAGTTTATTGTTCCAGAATAAAAACCACATTCATTCTTAGCCTTAAACATACTGACCCGAAGCTATTTTTGAACAACGGTAAATCCATATTCAAACGGCGGATTTTAAGCGCCCTAAAAAAGGAGCGGGCGATTAAGGTGAACACGACGTTTTGCGGGGAATTCAAAGCGTTGCTAGCTGACGAAGAAGTTGAGGAATTTAAATACTTCAAATTCAAGAATTTTGCAATCTGAAACGGCCCCGACTTGAACGCCTGGTTTGCCGAAAACGTCGAACATGTGCTTGTTGCGGAATTAGGAGAATTCCAGGAACAAAATAGCGGCTGAGCTTTATCTGCAATTGTTAATTTACAAGTTAACATCAATAAATTTACGCCGCAAGACGGATCTTCATATATCAAGTTGCCGAACCAAATTATAAGAAAACGCGCATGCGCCAACGTAAAAAATGATGTCGAATTATGCTTTTCCTTGGCAATTACATCCGCCCTCTACCCTGCAAACATGAACAACTGTCGTTCTTCATCGTACGCAAACCCCAATTCGGCCTTAAACTTAAGCAATATAACCATTCCTTAGACCCTTGAGCAAATTCCACGATTTGAGCGCCAAAATTCAATTTCGATGAATGTATATATCTTGAAGAAGACTTAGAATGGTACATTTATTACTCTACTCACGTGTATCACTAATGAAAGATTGCCCAAGCACCTCAACTTACTGATGATACAAAACGACTATTATGCTGAGGATCAGATTGAAGAATCGGAAGATGGAGACGCTACAGACAACATAAAATATCATTTCATTTGTATAAAAAACTTATCGAGACTTTTATCAACCCAATTGGCCATACATCACAGTAAAAAGTATTTCTGTGATCGGTGTCTTTACTATTTTCACATACAATCCTCTTTGGTTAAGCATTATGAATATTGTAAGAACATATACTATTGTAAAGTACGATTACCGGACGAAACCAATAAGTTCATATCATTCAAATATCATTAAAATAAAATTCAAGCGCCGTTCGCGATTTACGCATATCTAGCCTGTATTCTAAAGGTATCTGGCGATTAAAATAAATACCAAGATCATATTCCGTCTAGCGTAGGCTGTGACGTTTCGACTCTTGTGGAACGGCACAGTACGATTTTAAGAACTTGCGTTCTTCCCGGCGGCAGCTCTAAGTCGTGAGAGGGGCTCGTAGGGTTGTTAATCGTTTGCCTTCTTAATTCTGGTCGCTGGAACCTTGGTTTCGTAATGGGTTTGACTTCAGAGTAGGGTCAGGTTAACGGCGGATTTAAATGCTGAGGTATCGATATCAATTTATTAACAACACAAATAAATGATTCTCGTCACGAGATACAAGTCAAAATGATAAAAAACATGAATTTTAATTGAAATAAATGGATCAATCCTTATAATATGATACGGTTAATCTAATAATAACACGAACTGAAATTGAAATAAATGGATCAGTTCTTATAATATAATATGCTCTGTTTTATGTACAATGGATAACGGGATAGCAAACAACGT
>JAHWXV010268326.1:0-21729 GCA_024586415.1 Phrixothrix hirtus | reverse complement strand
CGTTATAAAATAAAAATCTATGTAAAATAAGAATAATAGACTGACTGAATGATGAATGACTGAATAATTTATTACGTGGGCACGTGCCCTTGTGCCCTTTCGAACGAGCCGCCACTGATTCTATGCCTTTTTACTTTAAATTTCAATTTGTTTCACCTGATGTATTTAACACAATATCCACTCCTAGGTTTAATATGTTTGCAAGATAGGTGATCATTAAAATACCCTAGCAGATATTTTACTTCCATAATACGTAAAATAATCGTTACAAAAGCAATTATTCCATATTTACCCCAGCAACGTCACGCATTTAAAATAATTTCATCGTTATTAAAAGAAGCAAATACAAACTCACTTTTCATGTGTTACACGTTGTAAAATTGTAACTGATATTATTCTAATAAAATTAGTTAACCCATTATCAAGTTGCTGTAATGATTAATCCGATTTTTCTATGTATCCAAGTTTAATTTCGAAACCATTAAGTAGAAAAGTGCTAAAAGTATAATGTGTTAAATTAATAACCTTTTTGTTTACAACTTATTTATCATTTATTTTGTTTTCAAACCAAGGATTACAGATTTTGATAGGCCATCATCTCAGCGCCTTTAGTTGCATTTTTGATCGATTGAACAGACTTGATAATAATCAATGCAGATAACGCTCTTGCACAAGAGTGGGTACTAAATATGTGCTCTCATATGATATAGACCCTAATTCCTACGCTATCTGCCGGTTAAGTATGAAACTTTAACTTCTAAATAAGCGCAGTGGCCTATTACATCTACAACACCAAGCTTAAATTTTTTTATACAGTACAATCAACTGAATTTCCAAATCATACCCTAGAGCAGAAGTGTATGTGTATATTTAGATATTTATATAATACCTTTTCAATAAAAACTTCAAATTCGTTTACATATTTTCTCAGAAACCATAGATCACCATAAAATACAGTTACCTACAGCTCGAGGGCACGGAAATTAAACTTAACTATACAATCAATAACATCAATGACCTTATACATATGCATGTCTTCAATGCATATAGCATTGGGAATATGAAACAGGTTATGAAATTTAATTTCAGTCAATTTGTAATTTTCTTGAACACCACATTACTCAAATATGTAAGTAAATTCAATTATAAGCCATTTACAAGTATCCTGATTTTTCCCCAGCAATCCTTTATTTGGAATTTTATTGTTAATATAATATAAATAGGAAATTGTATTAAATTGTTCTCAAATTAATAACTGAATTTAATTTTCATCGTTGAATCCAAATAAAGTTAAAATTATTACAATATCTACTCTCCTGGTTTTTAATATGCACTCAATTGATTAGAATTGCCTTTACATTAAAATTTGACTAAATGACATTGATGTGAAGGATTACCATTTATGGGAAATTTAAAAATTACTTCTCTTCTATATTTAACCTATTTAGTAAAGCAAATAAATAAACTATTAACTGAATTCTAAAATTAAATAATTTGTATTTCAAAATCTAATGTGCGTATTCGAAAATCATGCCTTAAGTCTAGATTTTTGAAAATATTTCTCTTAACGTCCCCCGTTTTTTCGATAATTTTCTCGGTAAATCAGTGACTTATTGTATTCCTTTTTTCCACTACTATTATATTTACACTTACACCTGTTGCAATTTAGTACAAATAATCTCCAAAAATTATTAATTGATTTTATAAAATAAATTGCTGAAGTATCCATCAAAGTCATCAACTCGAAATTATCTGAAGTACAGTGGAATTTTATCTTTACGAACTGCTGTTTTATAAAATGTTTAACGGAATTCGGCGTTTAAAGAAATTTATCCAGTGGCGGACTTCCGCACGGCGGACGACGTGCTCGCCTGAGGCCTCTTAAACATACGCGGAGAATGCACTCTGTCGTGGTGCCGAAGGAGGGCCTCAAAATTGAATTGCGCCTGAAGTCTTTCAAGTGTTAAACCCCCTACTGAATTTAATATATCATTTTTATTGTTTTACAAAATTTCATTTAACGAACTTAAGAAAGTATAAATTCCCAACAAAAATTCTGGAAAGTTTACCTTAATAGCATTCTTAGAACTCAACAGACCACTAAAGCCAATACACAGCAATAACCCTATCTAAAAGAAAACAATTATATAGTTTTCATGCTGTTTCGATAAACCCGCTTTATCTGGTAAGATCATTTTACTTAATTACATATCTTATCCAAATTAATCTATTTCTATGTATCGTTTAAACTATAGCAGAAAATATAAGTGCACTTTTTATCTTAAGGGGGTCACGTCTCTTAACCTATTTAAAAAGGATTACTTATTAAATAAGTACCAAATTGTGTATTATATTCATTGTTTACCTAATCAGTAAATAAAGATAATTTATTTATATTGTTGGAAAGAAATATTGAGGAACATTTCAAATAACTTCATGGTCACTGCGGAGCTACATAAAACATCTCGGTAGAGTTATAAAATGCTCATTAAATTTAATTTATTTTACATAAATAAAGCGATGAAATTTATTTAATATACTTGTTATATAATTACTCTTTAAGTTTGTTTCTTTAATTTAATTCAAATATTTAAAGTTAGTATAAAATGATTAATAATCTACCATATACATGCTATTAATTTATTAAATAACATTTTTTATTTAGATTATTTAGCAATTCTTTAGTCAAAATTTGGACAAATTGAATTTGTAACGAACAGAATACTAACAAGTTCCTTCTTCACTGAGCTATACCAATTTCCCATAATTTATATTTAAACAGTGTATCTGAAGTAAGTTAAATTTGTCCACCATATCTTCCACATAAATTTTTAATGTGTACCTCAATGTTTTACGTCATCCTCTTCAATATGATGCTACGAGGAATACTCGGTAAAATAATTTTCCCTCATTTATAAATCATTGGGTTGGCAATATGGCGTTATCGCCATTCTTTCGTTTGTGAAAATCATATCGGTATAACGCTGTGTTTAAGAAAAGAAGCACTGAGCAATGCGGGAACGGACGTTTAATTATGGATAATGTTGCCACTAAACTCGGCACTGCCATGTAGTAGCCCACAAATACATCCACAACATTCTAACGTTATTGTTCGTGTCCTGCCAACTAACCCTTACCACAAGTTTGAATAAATGGGAATAAGCTTGCATCAAGTCAGGACAAGCAGTGCTCGAACAGGGGTTCTTCCAACTTGTGAAGTGGTAACAATGTCGATGACGACCATAATGAAAAATAGTATAACGATACCTCTTTTTGTCCGTATCATATGGTATCAGTATAATAAAACTATCGCTAGTAAATGAAACCACAATATGTTAGAATTATATTAGCAATTAACGAGATTTAGAGTCGCATTATATTTGAACAAATAATATTTTGAAGATTAATAAGAACATTTGCTGATAGCATCCAAAGCCTTAACAAATTCAAGTCGGTTTTGAAAATCCAGTAAAAGCGCAAAAAGCACACGTAAAAAAATGAGTGGACGTGGAAGAATCTCCCAACTGAATTCTTAAATAGCGTCTTGATACCGTATTCCGGTCGTTTTCCTTGTACTGCGACCTCAAGGTGACATAAGAGATGACGTACTCTTCATTTCAATAGACGCATAGTAATAGCTTACGTGAAGGGTCGTTAGTTTATTAGAGCTAACCATTGCTTTGTTAATTTCTGCCACCAGTAACAATGTGGCACAAAAACGATCGATATTTTGAATTAAGGAAAAAGCAATGGTAACACGCTGAATTCTATTGCATTCAAATTTTAAACTCTTCCATAAAATACAATTATCGTACGTTGGTTAATAGGTTACAGTCCACCACATTGGGAAATTCTCTCGGCTAGTTTTGAAACGAATCATGAATTAAAACGTTCAAACAACCCTTCCTAACCCCCCCCCCCTCGAAACGAGAAAACCGTAGTTCCTTTGATGGTGATCACTCCATAGGCTGCGTAAATGGCTCTAGCAGGATACGATGCCTCGTCTCCTTTGTTAAACTTAAACCAAATTATATGTTGAAATTGTCATTTTTATACACTCAATTTAACACAGATTTTCTAAAAGATTAGAATGACGTTGGCATATTTCCAAAGAAAATCCCTTTCAAAACATTTTCAGTCCAATATTAAAAATAGGAAAAGGAAATCAATGCCAATTTTATTATTCACACACGCATATTGTGAGACGCTGATATAACAACAAAGGGTGGGAATAATAATTATACTTACAATTTACAAAACACCAATGAAGCTTTTATGGTTATTAATAATGGGTCAACTCGCCCTTGTTATTTATTCATTCATGGACACGTCGTGGCATTGATTCGATTATGTGGTCAATATATACTTGTGGTATTGCCTTCAAAACAACTTGTAAGTCATACCGAAGAGTTTCTAATCTTAGTTGGAGATGTAATAACTTCCCTAATCCTCTACCTTGTCAGCCTTTGTCAGTGTGACGGTTAACATGTTTTCCTCTATGATCAGTACGGATACAAACCCAATTAAGGTCGATAAATTTTTCAGTGAGAAAGCATTTAAAAATCTTGCATTCTTCTCGGATAAGGAAGTAAAATTGTAAGATTCGTATCAATGCGATGTTTGGCACGTTAAAAATCCTTACTGCGAATGAAACCGCTTGACACGACGAAATGACCATAGTAGTTGAAGCTAAGAGGACTAATGCATTTTGGGCATACTGAAGTTTCAGCAGCAAAACAAACAATCTTCTACCTATAATATCCCGCACATGCTCTATGCAAGAAAGGTCGGAAAAGTGTCGTGACTAAGTCATTGACTGTCACAAGTCTTTTAGAAAAAATTTAAGAAAGCGTTTGCAACATGGGGCTAGGTTTTAACCTGTTGGTAAACAGGTCCGCTAACCTCTTCAGTGTAGCGTTAAGAGATCAAATTACTTAAAACAGGGATCGGAAACCTCCGGCGCTTTTAGTGCATATAATTGCGAATATTTTATAGTCAAGTTACTGACCTGCGGTTCCGTAAGTATTATTTCGCTAAAAATGGCTCTATATTAAAAAAATATTGCCGACTCGACCCAACTGCTATACAGTCCCTATCCGGTATACATAACTATCGACAAAAATTTGCGAATTCCATTTGCACCGTGTTTTCGCCTTACCCGCATACGATCATCATGCATCCCCAAATAAAATCCGGATTTATCACTGGAGACAACTCGGTGCTAGTTAATGTCCGCTGGAGTCTCTCAGCACACCAAGTGTTTGCCATTGTTGTTGTAAAGTAATTAAAAGCATAAGATGTATGCGACAAGGTTTCAAGCCCAAACTTTGATTTGGCGGTTGAACATTTTCAGTGATACCGGTCGGTATTCCTCGCCAAACTATATGTTCCCAAGTGATCTTGTAACTGAAAATCGATAGTTAAACGCCAACTATCTCAAGCGGCGATCTTGACGTTCACTTGTTCTTGCTTCTCCAGCACCTCTTTTCCGTTCTTCGCCATCTTCGATATATCTTTGACAGACTCGCATTACAGTTGACTGGTTTCAATTTAGGTGATTTCCGATTTGCCGAAGTGAAAAACTAATAGTCGATAATCCGCGTGTATCCATACTCTAGGCATGCCAATATCCTAAATGAGCTCTAGGTCAAACGAAAGACACAAAAACGCGAGAGGATTACACTAAATCAATACAGCATACTAATAATACACGTTAATTATTTTAGTTAATAAATACTTCTCCTAAATTTGATCCCGAAAATCCCACCACCCAGGGTATTACAATTTTTACGCCACGGTGCATAATCTGTATATTAAACAATTAAATGTTTTCATCATCTGTTTGAATTAATTGGATATTCATAAAATTCAGTTGGAGTTATTAGGATTGGTGTAATTGAAGTGAAGCGATAATGCTCCGTTTAAGGATTACATCGTCACTATTCCTGCAAGACAAGTGCTGGATTGAGCAATACTTGTATAATACATAAATTCTTGATACGTATCTACCTTGACTTGCAAGGCTTGAAAATAACTTAAAAAGATAACCTTGGAGTATCAAGCACCTTTGAACTTTAGGTATTGTTACCGCCCTTTCTATTAAAGTTCGGTTTTAACTATTTCCACCCTCTCTGCGATGCAACACAGCCCGCCATTTCTCCTCTTTAACAAATTTCGCAACTTGCACCATGTCACGCATCCAGTGTCAGTTTCAGATCGGCCAACTCTCACTGATACGGCCAAGAGGATACTTGAGAACAATATGCGAGACGTCGTCACATTACTGTCGCCGCGTATCCCAGCTAAATACGAAACAAGTTCCTCAAGCGTTACTGAAATAGTTCACGTGAGTAGCTCTCCGCCGTTCTTCCAATTTCAAGCACGCTTAATTAAAGCTTTACATATTTGCCGGTCACTTTAAGAGTTCGTCGGCCCTTTTGTTTGCTTGCTCAACGTGTAGTTTGATTTTTTATGCTGCACAGCACCACAAACGCCGACCGAAAGTTGCTAAGAATTGACGTCTTAGTCAGTTCTCTACTCCGCGGTGATATAAAAGCAAGGGCCTCTCAGTCACTCCCTGGATAGATAACACTTAAATAAGTTGCGATTCGACATAAAGTATCTTATATTGCATTTTACTAATGGTGGAACATTATAAAAACCTTAGATATCTATAATATTGGTTGGTTAGAGTTCCACGCCAAAATTGAGCAACATCAGGAAGCCACACTGCAAGCACTTCTGCGACAACGTGTTTTACTCCAACATTTTTAAATTGTTTCGACGCCTACAACATCGCCAACGGAGGAGTTCTAACATCCCCTTGCGAGAAAAAGTTCAATATCACGACCACAAATTCTACTACTAAAACCCCAAAAGGCACATATGGACGAAAGGCCCAGCACCTGTCGATAAGTACAACAGGAAGACACCGACAGACATTAACGGAACGCACGACAACGGCAACCAATAATAGAAAGCGCCCAATCCCATCCAGTTCAAATCAGTAACCGGTACGGAGCTCTATCATTGCATGAAAACACTGAAGCAACGACCACCGCCAAGCCTGAAAAAGTTCCTCCCATTGTGTTACGGGACAAGAATATTTGGACAACTTTGCTGGGCACATTTAACCGGCAAGGGTTGTGCCTATCCGAGGATACTCAAATCCAACCGCCAGTGACAGCGGTCACTGCGAAATCGTGGCGCTCTTTACCAACAAACATATGCAGTATATACCTTTCAGCGACCAACAGAAACGTCCGTCAGGGTTGTTCTATATGACATCTTTGAACAGATTCCTAGCTAGGAGGTTAAGAATGCCTTCCTTGGGATGCGACACGTCATCGCCGTAAGGAGATTCCTCCCCGGCATATATAGTTGACAAAGTCGGAGGGCATCAGATCTTTGACCTCAAAACACTTCTCCACCTATCCTTCAACGTGTAAACACATCCTAAAATCAAAAATACAACACGACAGTTCCAGCGTTGCCAGCGGCATGCGCACGTACAAGGAAGATACTTCGTCAGGCCTCTTGTGTTAAGTGCGGTGAAGGCCAAGTGTGTGAAACCATGTGGCAATTGTGGTTGACCATATCCCGCCAACTACAGGGGTTACCCTCAATTCTTGAAGCCGTCAACCGCGCCCAGCAGTCAGACTAAAACCACCTTCGTTCAGGTTACCAGCAAAAATTCGCCCCCGAAAGCCAACAACACCAGCAGTAAACCCGTAAACTCCAAACATGCATCCCACTATTTAAGGCCCCAATAGCTCCATCGTCCCATCTAATTTCCAATCTACACGAAATGATTTCCTTTCTCAAAAAAATCCGAATTTCATTAACTCAATCCAGCAACTCCAGTATCCTCGCATACTTCTACATCAACTACAAGGCAGCCCCTAGGACAAGGTTTCAATACGCAGGAGGAACAACCACCGCAGTGCAGTGCTAACTGTGTTGCTCAGTGTAGTGCTGCAGTGCTGTAAACATCCATAAACATTTAGAACTCTAACTTTCTCACAGACAAGTTTTTCCAACAAATTTATTTCGAACAATAACTATATCATAAAATGTAACTTTTTAACAAATGCAATTACGCCACTTACATCGCAACGGGCTTGGTGGTAATTATATTATAAAGAACCTAGACGAGGTCGAACACGAATTATCCAAAACGGTTTTAAACTAAGATAAAGTTAATTTAATTAACTTTTTCATTCGTATACTTACCTACATATATGATTTTTATTAATGAAGGTTTTTTTACGATAATTCGTTATCAAACTGATAATCATATCACGGATGGCAATTGGCATATAAATTTCAAGATTAATTTTAAATACTCCAGGGTGAATGTAGTATATGCTAGGTAAGCTTACATTTTCTAAAAAATATTTCAAATTCGAAAACTTTTTAGAAGGACAAAAATAAAACATGATTACTACTTTTTCAATTATATAAGTTGCCAATGTGTCAATACATTGTTTACAGTAATTATGGTAAACTAAATTGAATGAAAAATGATTTAATACCTTTTTGAGATGTAAATTTCGTACAAATCATTTAATAGCTTTATGTTATAATAATTTACATTTTATAATAGTAATTATAATAATGTATGTACTTTTTACAGGACTCCTCTCGAATTTAAAAGATGATTTTCATATGAGTAATTGTTATCGGTGAAAAACTTCATGGAAAGATTCGATAACAAGATTGTTTTGGACTAGAACATAGAAGATAAAATATCGTTAATTAAACGTAGCAACAAACAAAACCTTTTAATTTATGATGGAATTATATAACTGCATTTACATTGTTGGATTCTTGTTTTTATGCAAAACTGGATATTGTCATGAAGGTATCTTATTATTTTATAGAATTTAACATTTTTGTCGTTACTCATGTTTAATTTCGTTTCAGAAAAATATTTAACTAACCAAAATGGAAAACAAAATAATTCTCTAATCATAATTCAAAATTCTACTAGTAATGTGGAAGTGATTCTCGAGCCACAAATAACGTGGTGGTTAACTTATAGACAACTTCCAAGTAATCAAACATGTAATGATCCGCTAGAAAATTTTCCCAGCTTTTTTACCAGAGAACAAAGAAAAAATGGAGCAGTTATTATTTCATTTCTAGTTGGCATTTACTCCTTCACATTTCTAGCTATTCTCTGTGATAGTTACTTTTTGCCATGTGTTGAAAGGATGTGCGAATATTTTCATTTATCTAAGGTATGTGTTATTTTTTAGTTTTATATGTTACCTTCTTTATTGTGGACAAATTTCAAACATTCTAAAATACCAATAAATTAATTAATAATCGGGGTACCTAAAGAACATATGAAAATTAAGAATCTGAGAAAGCTTAAGTATTATTATCTTAGATTATTAAAATTTTGGCTAGCCTTGTAAGCTCTGAACCTAAAGGTTGCGGGTTCGAACCCGGTCGATCAGCATTAAATAAATCTTCCTTAGATGTAGAACGTTAACTCAATAACGACTTTTGCTAATTTTGTGAGTATCCCACTTCTACGTGCAGATATGGGAAAACCCATTAACGTAGACTTGAAAAGCGTTCTATAATTAAATAATATTAAAACATTATGTAATTTGTTTTAAATTACCTATTGAGAATGAAGTTTATTTATGTACCGTACAGTTTAATAAATAATCCCTGAACAATCAAACGCCCCGGAAATTAATTATTGATCATAAAAAATGTGTTTCCTTGCTGTTTCTACAATCTAATTGATAACATCTGTAATTTTATCTGATAAGAGTAAGGCATGTAAAAATATTAACTAATTCAAAGAATAATGGACAATAGTGGTGCAACTGGTTTTAACCTATCCTTATCAAATATACATAAGTAATTTAAGAGCAGCAATTGATATGAAGTATCAAATACTTCCGAAGGTTGCGCGAACCTTTGTAATGTATCTTGAAATACAGACAAGAAAAAGTCGTTCTAAATGTGATAATTTATTTTTTGGGGTCAAGTACCACTTTACAAAACATTTTTAATCGTCTACCTATATAAAAAGGCATTGTGCACCGTGATTGATTCTTTATAACAAAAAGTTTGTAACTTATTATATAAACAAATCTATAAAGAGTAACTTTATTCCCAATTAACTATATTTAAACGCCATACAAATGTATTTATAAAAAATATAATTCAGCAGATTCTTAAAGTGAATTAGGGTTCGAACCGTGGAAGCAACTGAGTTACCTAGACTTTTTATCCTTCAGATTTATATACAACTGTAGTAAAAACTTTTATAGAGCGTAATCTTTGATAAAATCGTTTAGCTATAGAAATTGTAGGCATCAACGCAAATAAATATGTAGCCAAAAATTGACAAATCGCCAAATCTACTTTTAAAATAGCAATACCGCAAAAAGACTTTTAGCAAGTTTTTTCTCCAAAAAGCAATAATTCGTAAACGTGATTTTAGATAAATTTTCCACCAAGATTGCTTCTCATAATTTAATACAAAAAGGGCGTGACTGCCTTATACAAAATAACACTAAGTTATCACCAAACTTAAATGATTTTCGATTTTTTAGTATCTCCTGAGTAAAATGCTTCTTCAGTTAGCTCTTAGCTTTTAATCTCATATGATACGGCATGTGAGTATAGACTTATGAACCACGAAGGCGTCGAAGCTACAACTTTAACCATTGCCGATGACTAGACTACAAAGGAGCGTTTGGTGTAATTTCTCGTTAAAACCGCTAATTCTAGCGGTTTTCGCGGTGATAAAATAAAAAATAAAATTTATAAACGGGTAACTTAACATTCGCGTGTTAAAGGCCACGTTTCACAATTTGTTCAACATAAATTCACTGTGCTTTGTAACTTATTTAATGATAATTTGCTAATTTGTAATTCTAAAGGTCATAAATTATTGATATTTATTCAGTTTGTTGTCAACGTTTAATACCTTTATCTTTAATTATACTTATAAACAAGGTTGCTTTAAACAAAAATGGCGAGCCCTAGGTAACAAGAGGCGCTTTTTAAAAAATGCATTTTATGAAGCGTTCAGTAAATCTAAAGCGAATGCGACCATAAACATGTATGTAAACCCGTTTCGTTTATGTATACTTGGCCTATCACAATTTGAAATAAAAGTATTCAGTAGGTACTACGTTAAAAAGGTGATACAACGACGAATGAAAATTGTATTAACGCAATGTTAAAAACTAATCAAATATTCACATAACCTAAACTTGTATCATTTTGCCTTACCTATTAGACTTTTAAACTTTCTGTAAGCATATTCTTGTTTTTGAAGCTCCACAGATTTAAAATTGTTACTACTCAGCTCTGATATTTGAATTTCATTTAGTTATTAGCAGTAATAAAAAGTTTTAAAAAACACATTTCAATTGATAGATAACCAAGCAACATGCAACACGTCCAAATGTTTTACCAACAAATAAAGTTTGATAAACGTTACTAATGTGCATAGGTTTTCATTAATAAATAATGCACTAATTCATCCAACTGCAACTAATTGTAAAATAAAGCTAGATTACCTATTAACGTTATTTTTTTAAAACGCACCAAAAATAGCATTCAATGTTTAGCAGGTATTAACTCATTTAAACTCTCAATCAGCGGCTACAAATTTTTGCAGGGTAGCAATCCCAACAGTTCTCAAACAATAATTAACAAATGTTTCAAAATTCTATTCGTACCAAATCTTTTGTGAATGTATGAGAGGTAGAGAAGCACGGTTTAAGTTTCTAAATGTGTTCCAAAGCAGTCCTGTATTTAATAATATGTTTAATTGGTGCGGTAAGGAATGTGTGTTTTTCTAGGAAGTCAGTAAACAAACATAATTTCGTTAATCCAATTAGTATTATAAATAAATCCATTTTCGGAAACTATCGAAATTATGAAAAACCTTGACACCATGATGTTAAGGGCGAGTTAATTTCTTTAAACATCAGTACCACGCTTTTCCATCGCCAACTTATAGCTGATAATGACATATGTTCGGATGCCCCGGTTCATCAAAATAGGCCAAATGGGTTTTTAGTTATGACACAGCTTTCTGTTCTGTGTTAAGAAATCCAAAAAAATGTTTCGAACGTGCGCCCTTTTCAATACTTGAACATGCTCAACGTCTTGATAGAAGTTCGAAATTGCACTTTGAAACCTGTTCAGAACGATTTCCCGAATTTCGAACAATAAGTTCTGAAAGCTGTGTGGAATTTTAACTAGTAGAAAACTACTTGGCCAATTTTGATGAACCGGGGCATTTTGGAAATGTCTCTACGTAAGCTACAAGATGACGATGAAAAAGCACGGTAAGACCATTTAAATAAATTTAATTAACCATACGATCTCTTTTTCAAGTTCAGCCAAGGTAAAGCCGATCAATCCACTAAACGCATTACTACAAACCCTACAATTTTTATTTCAAACATTGATAGTTTCTGAAACAATTAGCCGCCCCGAATTATTTAACTCGCCCCCATATATACCGTCGCAATTAAAATTTTAAACACTATATCATTTGGTTTAAAACATATGTTTCTCGTCTCACTTTAACAAATGAAGGCAACTCATTCGCCAACAAAGATTTAAAAAAACTGTCAAAGGAAATTTTCGCCTTACATAGGTAGGAAGGAGATGTTGATTAATTACTTATAAATTTCATATACAAGGGTAGTTCATAATCAGGTAAAAATGAAATAAGAAGCGGCGTAAGAACATTTTATTTCTAAAATCAATATACTTATTTCAACGATATTCAAGACGATTAATTCCTTCAATTAAATAATGTTTATCAAAGCCTGCAAAGTACGCGTCTACTTCGGCGATCACCTCTTGGTTGGGTGAAAATTCCTTACCAACAAGCCAAGTTTTCATGTTTAGTTGTAGTTGTAACAGCTGATATGCTGCCATACGGTTTAACATCGCGAACACTCGTACGAACGCAACAAAAATTATTAAAGCATTTGTGATTAAAAAAAATCCGAATAAACTTTTGTTTTGTTTCTGTTATTATTTATCCACGCAGAAAATAATCACTTTTTTCCATTCTGGTGAAACTAATACAAGTTGTTTACTTTAAACGGTTTTCAAACACAAACTAATCGGAAGATGTTCTCAAAAATTGGTATAACCCCATCTGGAGGAATGTATTTTAACAAAATAGTATTGATTCTGTTAAGGTATTCTATTTTGTATTTTTAGCTAATTTATTGAACTAGCCTCGTAGATATACAAAGTTTTCAAATTATCGACTATAGCAAACTATTATTAATTCTAGTAATTTATTCCACTAGTCCGGAAAGTGACCTTTTACAAGTACGAACTGTAAGCGAAGCCTGCAATGAATAAGTGCTTGCCATTGCATTTTCTGGATGTGTAGTACACGAAAGTTTTTGTGCTAAAGTGAAATCTGTTAAATAAATATTGCAATATCTAGAATTCGTTTAAATTGTTATCATTCTTGACGTAATAAGCAATAGCAATGTTATAATTCGTCAATAAATTTTGCAGCCAATAGAATATCACGATCTGTTTTATGGTCTAGGGTGCAAAATTATCACCTTCCGGCTAGCAATGGCGACCAGAAAATTGATGCTGCCGGACGGAATCACGAAAAATATATTACTTAATTATAAAAGATAATTTATAGTTTGAATCAAAACATAGGGCCCTAATGTGTCTTACGTCTTCTAAAATGGAAGAATTAACGGTTGTTCAAGTGCCAATTGCTTCACTCGAAGAATGGATGTAGTTAAATGAATTCGCTCGGAAAACAGTTAACTACATCAGAATTAGTTTGGCAAACGTGTTTTCGTAAATAGCTTTACTTTTTTGATGTAGGTACATAATTTGTACAACTTCCAGAAAATAATTAAAATCAAATTCAAAATAATTACATAAGTTTTCGAATAAGGTTTTTAATTAAGTAATCCACATTGTTAGTGTGTAACAATCATCAGTTTAACTTACAAATATTAGAATACAGTGGTTATGTACACGTCAGTAACGCAAGTAAAGGAAATGGGTTTACAGTTAAAAGTATAGGTATTAAAACTTCACTTTTTTCATGTATAATTAAGTAATGAATATAATGTAATGAATTTACACGAAGTATTACGCATAACTAATTAAGTTGCCGAAACAGGAAATCCATTTACAGTCAAAATTTCCAAAATATTACTTATCCATACAGCGAATTTGTTCAGTGATTACATTGAAAATTGAAGGAAAAGCGTTTTACATTTTAAATGAAAATCCTTAGGTAATACAGGTTTGAGTTCAGTACATTGCAAGTGGGTATTCAGCTCCTGGATGACGACTTAACAGGGCAACGAAATTCAAACATATGAACTCATTATAATATGTTAACTAATCACAGCTCAGATTTGTTTATTACCCAATATTGAACTGAAGTTATTAACCAAACGAAAATTGCTAGATGATAGAAGAGAACTCTCTTCTTCGCTAACGTCTAACACCCAATCCGTTTAAATTGTTAGTTATGCATTTTTTTTAATAAATTTATAACTTGGCTTGAAACATTGATTTGCTACTTTAATGTAGTAAAAAAATTTAATTTCAATCTCATTTTGATATTTAACTCGAAATTCTTGTAGCCCTATAGATATATTTCTATTAAGACACCGTTTTCCTTGATGTTTCGCGTGCATTTATTAATTTATATCAAATACCATATATTGGTAATATAATATAACGTTGATTGAAAATAGAAGAAGTAGAATGCTTGAATTTTCTCGAACTGCAGTTTCAAGTGCTTGCACTCGCTATAGAAAAACACTAATATATGCTAGATGGCTCGATTCAGGGGTCTGTACTAAATGTTTTGAGAAATCGGCATTCAACTGCTGTTAAGGTTAAAAGCAACTTCAAAGCACAAGATGCGTTTATGTATCGTTGCGAACAGCAACAATAAAATTGTGTAAAGCCCGGCGAGATACCCACCACGAAGTGCAAAATTAACAAAGCAAACCGGACAGCTTATTTTTTCCTAAAACCATCTTCACTAGAATGCAAGCAATTAGAAGAAGGTTTTATTTAAATTTAATTCAATACATTCTGAGACTAGCATTGTTTATAGAGAAGGCATAATGAACGATACAATCCATGTAAATTTATTTCTAAAGTACTATTTGGAGAACACTGTTCATTGATTGGAGAAAATGGGTTTCTAACAGCAGTAAAATATATCGAAGAATTCTTCTAGGACATGTTGTACCCTATGTATCTTTCATAGATCTGAATTTTATTATAATATAGGGCAATGCTCACATGTTGCCAAATCGTCCAAGATTTTTTGGAAAATATTAAAATTGATAAAATTGACTTATTGACTTCTTGGGACATGCTTGGCTGATGGGTACAAAGTCGTTACCTCAACGGCCCTGGTTAATTTATATACCGAGAATAATGGCACGATCCCCGAGAAAATGATAGGCAGCCTTATTCAGCACGACTCAATGTCTCATGATACTAGTGTTTGTTTTGCAGCTGAGATTTCGAGATGCGCAAATTCTCTTGTCATTCTTGGGTTCAACTTCTATGGTCATTTTTTCATTCTATTCAGAATTTTGCGGGAGGAGTTCCACTAGCATTAGTGGGGCAAAATGACCTTGTTATATCTAATTTTGTTGATGCTAGTTTTCAAGTCTTTATTTAATTTAACACGTTATTTATAGTCACTTATTGTTTTTTATGTTTTACTGTAATTATATTATTATATAATTATTATATAAATATTGAAAATATCAATTAACAATATTTTTTATTAATTAATATTTTAAATATTTAATCTGGCCTATCATATTTAGGTAGTTTAAGTTCACTTTTCTCTTATTCAATTATTGTAAAAAATTAATAATTCAACTGGACGTGTCTCAGATTATTTAAAAACTAAAAATATAAGATGTTACTTTTTTGCCCGTCAGTTTATTTTATTTTAAAACAGAAAATTATTTTTCTGTCATGTTTTTATGCAGAAAACGGAATTTGAAGTATGTCCAAAATACTGTAAAATTTTAAAAATATGCAATCATATTCATAAATAATTTAAAAGCAAAATGATTTAAAATATAAAACCATAATAACATTGAACAATTTGAAATTTGAAATAAATGTACTAGAATTCTATACCATATAAACCGGGTGTTCGCAATAACTGATATTCCTTTAAATTTTGAATGCAACCTTGAAATTTCTTACCATACGACAATGTCATAAAGTTTATAATCAAATTTAAATGTGAGCCATCTAATGGCTGATGTTCCCATTAATGTAAGGGAAGATAATTTGTAATACAACGTAGGATGCAGAAGGTGATCTCAAACCTACAGTTCTTTTTCATTGCGTCACACACAGTGCGGTTTTTAAACAATGAGGTATCAAAGTCAAATACATCTTGTCGCTTGTCTTCGATTTTACATAAAAAGCGCCGGTGCGCCCCAAACAAATGAACCTTAGTTTTTATAAATTTCACCGTGGTAAATAAGTAAATAAATAAATAGCTTTTATAAATTGCAAAATATCTTGAAATTTTATAAACCGAGTATTTTTAAAATTAAAAGGTTAAACTCTCTTTACAGGATGTTGCTGCAGCAACTTTTATGGCTATGGCTACTTCATCCCCAGAACTATTTGTAAACGTTATAGGAACATTTATAACACAATCGGACATTGGTTTGGGAACAGTAGTGGGATCTTCTCTTTTTAATACGCTTGGAATTTCAGCACTAGGAGGTTTAGCAGCTGCATCAGTAAGTTTAATTATTAAATACAGAAATGTTGTTATTTAGTTATAAAATTGTTTAGGCAATTAAAGTCCACTGGTGGCCCGTAACTCGAGATTGTTCTCTTTATATCATTGCTATATTCATACTGGTATTAATTACATGGGATGGACTCATTTACTGGTATGAAAGTATGTGTTTAGTTCTAACTTACATTATATATTTATTTATAATGTTCAACAATAATAGAATCTCAAAATTTTTTAAAAATTATGCCAAAAGACGCTCGAAACGATCAACTTTATTAAACGGTACGCATTAGTTAAATTCTTTTTTAAATAAAATATATAATAATTTATTACAGAGTCAACAATAACAAATTTATCGTTACAACCTTCAATTTTCGTTATTGAAGACGACTTCAAACAACGTTCGAAAATTATCAATGACGAAAAACCTACAAAAAGAGAATCTTACAAATGTAATTCTGAATTTACAGAAAACAAAAGTACACATAAAGCAGATGCAAAGACAGAAAAATCAGTTACATCTATTGATATAAAATCGTACCAAGCAATTGAAGAAAACGATGATAAAGGTGAGTTCTAAAAATGTTTAGAAATAAAAGGTTTTAATTATTATGTTCTAGATAACAGAAGTTTGTTTACCATGCCAAAAGAAGGTTTGGGTAGCAAAATTCTTTTTATATATACTTGGCCTATTAAATTCATTTTGTATTTTACAATTCCTAATCCAACTGCAAGACCAAGGTTATTTCCAATTGTTTTCATTCTTTGTGTACTTTTTATGGGTCTAAACTCTTACGTTATATCATGGGTGATAACAGTTATAGGTAAGCACAGCATTTTTATTTTTAACATTCATGTTAGTTTGTTTTATTTTCAAAAATGCGCCTTTTTACGTAGATCTACAAACATTAAAATTGACCAGGCGTGTTGAGGGTGATTGGTTTAATTTGATCCAGTACTACTCATATTTTTAGCGTATTTTAACACTGTAGTTCTATATGAAAAGACACGCGTGTGTTCGTAAATTAAGGCATTAAGGCATATATGAGATTATATGGTAGTGCCTTGTCACATTTACAACCGCCAAAAGTGTTCCGTACTGATGATTTCTAGTAAAAATGAATCCCGAGAATATGAATCTTCTGGAGGTTTTTATTTTAATAAAGTTATTATCGAACTACTTGATGTAGATTCAGTGTTCGAATTTTGTAATTTGCATCTCTATCTTTCCGAATTTAGTTATTACATTCGTAAACTCTCCTTTTATACGTTCAAAACAAGAGTTTTTTGCTCTAAGGTCGTAGGGTACGTTCTCCCTCTGCGTCTAAATGTGTAGTTGGCATTCTAATACATATGAATGATGACCTCTAAATGAAGTTAATCACTGGCGTATCTAATCGAGATTGCATTTATGTTCATTAATCGTTGTCGATATTAGTAAAAATGTAGAACAGATAAATTAGGTTTAAGAAAACTATTATAAAATTTATATGAAATTGAACTATTTTACTCTGTATCAAGTACCTTCGAAAAATACCCGTTTTGGAAAAGGTTGCTCTAACTTTTATCATTGATCCTTTCGACCACTTCTTTTTAAAAACACTCCACTCATTGATCAAAATTGCATGCTCCCCCATCACCAGAGATCTATAACTTCCATGTATCAATCTGCATGGGTATCAACTAAACTACATTTCTGTACTATGTTTGTTCCAAAATGTCAGGCATCGAAGGCGACACTCTTTCGAAAAAAAAATACCTTGAACTTGGGCATAAGTCCATGCTCTTTCGCGTCTTCAAGTTAATCCCGGGGTGTCCATTTATAACACAACGTATTTGTAGAAGCTCGAATTACTAGTATCTGTTGCGACAACTGTAAACATTAGATAACGTTGAATACAGTTTTTTTACGAATAGTTTTAAATTCGCGTACAGGGTTGAACGTAAAACAATAATTGTTAATCTTTCAAAAACCAAACAACTGCAATAAGTAAAACACATTCAGCACGGCAAAGCTACACTTGTATAAATCGTCTCCATACTTTAAAAACATTCAAATGATAATTTGTTTTCATATTTTCATTTATTTATAATACACCCTGTGTGTAAGCTACAAATATCTCCTTGTAAGATATTTTATTTTTACAGGAGACACATTTGGCATTCCTCAAGCGTTATTGGGCTTAACATTTTTAGCAGCTGGGTCCTGTCTACCAGAAGCAATTTCAATAATAATTATGTCTAAGAAAGGTAATTCTTTTGAATATATTGTATGATTTAAATTTTATACTTTAATAATTTCTAGGAGAAGGATCCATGGGTATATCGAATGGACTGGGTGCCAATACAATCAATGTACTTTTATCTTTAGGTTTACCTTGGTTTATAAAGAATATTATTACTATTCAAAATACAGGTACATTATACGTTGAAATTTCTTCTGGAGCCATAGAAATTTCTATATTAGGTTTAATGATTGCCACAGTTACTCTTTTTCTGACTATGTTCTTTAATAGGTTCAAACTTGGTAAAAGATTAGGTGTTGTTCTTTTGATGATATATTTAATATTTTTAACATTAGCAATTGTATCTGAAGTAATATTTTTTAAAACAAACTTATGCTAGCATTAAAAATGGTTAAAATTAGACTGAGTGTTGTTTTACTTTTGTAAAAAGTAATACAACTCGATTAAAAATAAATGACAAAGTAATAATTTTTAGATTAAATATTTATATTTTTGTAATGCTAATATTTAGATTTATGTATATACGTATTAATAGTAGATAAGTTTATTTTAAGTAAACATTTATATTTATTTTATACATAGGAATACAGTAAGTTTTTTTATAAACGCCGCCAAATCGATGTACAAGTTTTATAATATAATTATTACAAATGTCCGATTTTTATTAATATTTTTGGTTATTAACAATGAAATATAAGAGGAAGCGCTTGACTCCGTGAGAGCTTATATGGTAATTAAACCCAGATGATCGTTCAAAAATCAAAAACAAGGTAATAATTCTTGAAAGAAATCTTCTTAGGATAATTCAAATTTGGAGCCAAAAAACTTTATTTCGTCACCAATTTATATTAAACTAACTGCCACTGCAACTTCGCTTGAGCTTCTAAATATTTACTTCTATTTCTTCACTAGAATAAGCACTGAAAAATAAATCGTAGAATCAACCAATAAGTGGTTTATTTAACCATTTTTGAATGTTAAATACGAAGAATGTGTTTGCAATGTCAAAGTAATTAACTTAAAATGTTAACTTTTCAAGGTTAAAATATTTTAAAATATTTATTGTAACTACCAAGTTAATATTTTATTAAACTATCTGCTTATGTTGTTTTGATAGTTGAACTTAGTTAAATAACGACGAACGTTAATTAATTTAACTTCTTTGATCTATTTTTTCAACACTTTCTAATGATCTAGAAATAACCACAAAGTACTAAAGCAAAAGTTTTTACTTTCTTATATTAATAACGAAAATATATTGAATCAATTTGTTGTGGCATTTTGGGCCAAATATAGGTTATATATAATAAATGTATTTACTTCAAAACCAGATACCAGTAATTTTATTCTTATTACTGTTAATTTAGAGTTGTAAATAATGTAAGCATCGATATGTGGCCTTAATTCCAAGGTTTTTAACTTGGAAGTTTCATATTGTCATTTTATACCCATAACAATCCTTTTAAATATTATACAGCGAAGTCCGCATCATATGGGATATTTGCTTCGATCGAGATGAAAAATAACCAAAAAAATAGTAGTCACATGATTCGCATTATCTATCAAATTTTAATTTTTTTCCAAAAAAAAATGCAAAAGTTAGGTTATTCTCAAAATATCGAAAAAAGTTATTAAAAAAAGTTTTCCTGAATGCAATTTTTAGCCCATACGCAAAATTTCGGCTACATAAGATAATTTTCATTGTTTGCCCATTTTTACTTCCTCTTACCTATGTGAAATATAGTATAGAGAAGGTATTGTTTTCGTCCAAAATTTTCGATGTCAAAATTTTAGTGGAAATATACGTTTTGGAGTCCTCTGAGTCCAAAAATCATGTTTTTAAAAATTGGACCTTCTGTATGCGTGTGCGTCTGCGTGTGTGTGCGCATCCGCGTGCACGTGCGCATGCACATGTGCATGTGCGTGTGCGTGTGCGTGTGCGTGTGCGTGTGCGTGTGCGTGCGCGTGTGCGTGTGCGTGTGCGTGTAGGTGTGCGTGTGAGTGTGCGTGTGCGTGTGCGTGTGCATGTGCATGTGTTTGTGTGAACAGGATATCTCGAAAACGAAAAATCGTAGATAAACAAATTTTATATCCATTCTCGCAAGTGACTGCAACAATTTCATTAGAATCCAATAACTGGAAGTGCTAATTTACTCTTGTCATTTTTTGGTTTTTCGAGATATTCTCAAAATCGTCTCTAACGATTTTTTTTATATTTGAGATCTTAAGGATTTAGTTAAAGTATAATGACCGGAAGGGCCACTTTACTCTTGTCATTTTTTGGTTTTTCGAGATTTTCTCGAAATGGGTTTAAACTATTTTTTTAAATTCACTGTTTAAGTTTTTATCTTCTGCACATGAGTCTTCTAAAATTTAGCTATAATCTAATGACCGGAAGTGCCACTTTATTCTTGCGATTTTGAAATTTTTTGCGATTTTCTTGAAAACTTTCTAACATTTTTTTTAAACTTGCTATTTTTCTTATGTCTTCGACATCTTTTTCCTTGAACTTAGAGCTGTTCCTGAAAAAAATGCGTTGAAGCGAGTTATCAGGGACAATCTCTGGAGTTAAGCGGGGTTTTGCTTGGCCAGTAACTTGGATGGGTGTCCGTTACAATTATCGTTTTCAAAATAAACGTAAATAATAATTTAATCATTTGTGGACACTATTTCCATATCTATGTGCGT